>CM021100.1:652724721-652873319 GCA_007115665.2 Sequoiadendron giganteum
GGTATAGAGGGATAGGTAGGTAGAGATAAGTAGAGAGGGAATGAGAGATGGAGGGAGAGGTAGGGATGGAGAGAGAGAGAGTTAGGTAGAGAGAGGAAGGGGAGATATAAGTATAGAGGGAAGGAGAGATGGATGGAGAGGTAGGGATCAAGGGAGAGATAAGGATTTAGAGAGAGAGGTGGAGGAGAGAGGGAAGAAGAGGTAGGGATGGAGGGAGAGATAGGTGAGATAGAGAGAGAGGAGGGAGGGATATTTAGGGAGAGAGGTGAGATAGAGAGAAATAAAGTAAAGAGGGAAGGGCGAGAGAGAGAGAGGTGATAGAGAGAAGTAGAGACATAAGGAGGAAGGTAGAGAGATTGAGAGAGGGAGAGAGAGAGGGAGAGAGAAAGAGGTATATAGGGGTAGGTTAGATAGAGAGATGTAGAGTGAAGTTTAGTGGAAAAGAGAGAGCAGGGAGGGATAGGTAAAGATGGATAGTTGAGATAGATAGGAGAGAGAAATGGGTAGAGAGAGGGAAATGAGAGATAGAAAGAGGGATAGGGAGAGAGGAGAGATAGAAAGATCGAGAGGGAGGGAGAGATAGAGAGAGTAGAGAGGGAGGAGAGAGATAGAGAGAGAAGTAGAGAGGGAAAGAAGGTGGAGATATTGAGAGAGAGGAGGCAAGGAGGGAGAGAGAAATAGGTATAGAGGGATAGCTAGGTAGAGAGAAGTAGATATGAAAGGAGAGATATAGGGAAAGGTAGGGATGGAGAGAGAGGTGAGACAAAAATAGAGAGGTCTAGGTAGATAGAGGGAGGAGGAGATAAAGAGAAGTATAGAGGTAGGAAGAGGTAGGGATGGAGAGAGAGAGAGAGGTGAGAGAGATAAGAGAGAGGAGGGAGGGATAGGTAGGGAGAGAGAGAAGTGAGATAGGTGATAGAGATGTGTGATGGAGAGAAAAGTAGAGAGGTAAGGATGAAGGTGGAGAGATTGAGAGGGAAAGAGGGGGAGAGAGAAAGATGTATAGAGGGATAGGTTAGATAGCGAGAAGTAGAGAGAAAGGTGGGTGAAAGGAAGAGAGAGGGAGAGAGAGAGGGGGAGAAAGAGAGGTGAGATATAGAGAAGTAGAAAGGGAAGGAGAGAGAGGGGGAGATAGAGAAAATTAGAGAGGGAGGGAGGGAAGGAGAGAGAAGTGAGATAGAGAGAACTAGAGAGGGAAGGAGAGAGAGAATGGAGAGATAAAGAGTAGAGAGGGAAGGAGAGAGAGAATGGAGAGATAAAAAGTAGAGAGGGAAGGAGAGAGAGAGGGAAGCAGAGAGAGAGAGGGGAGAGAGAGGGAGAGAGGGATAGGTAGGTATGGAGAGAGGTGATATAGAGAGTAGAGAGATATATATAAGGATAAAAGGAGAGGCAGGGGAGATAGAGAAATGTAGAGAGGGAAGGAGGGAGGGAGATAGACATTGGAGAGGGAAGGAGAGAGAGATGGAAATGTAGAGATGTAGTTCTTGAGCTCAAGGGAGAGATTGTCAGATAAAGGGATGGAGATAGAGAGAGAGAGAGGTCTAGAGAATAAGAGATAAAAATGAGTGAGATAGAGAGATAAATATGAAATTTGACTAAGTCTAAATTTTTTAAGATCTTCCAAAAACTAGAATTTGCATTATAACTCCTAAAGATCTGAAACCACTTTCAAACATCCTGCCTATATACATGAAATATAACTTAAAGTTTAAGAAATTAAATGTCCATATGTAAATGTTAACTTATACTTAAATGTTTATTTCATGTATATAGTTTCCCTGATAGAGAAAAATAAAATCAAAGAGTTTAGAAAAATACATTCCAAAAGTCATGAATGACATTTGGCGAGCACCAAATTTGGCACTAGCCAAATGAAGCAACCCATTTGGCACACACCAAATTTGGCATGCGCCAAATAGGTTGCATTGAGAAATACAAACCCAATGGGTTGGATTTTGCATTGGGCATCTGACCCAAAGGTTTGGACAACCATTTCATGAAAAAGACGTGATTTTTTGAAAGGGTGCCAAATTTTCTCATATTTTTCATCTATGCTCCCCATCTCATTTGCACGTCTTTCAATGCAAGTTTATAAAAAAACCGTGATAGCATTAACCTCTCTCTTAGCTATCTAAATCTATAATTTTTTTCATTTTGATTTAGTTAAGGTTTTGATCCATGGCTTCTATTGTAAATGCCTCCATTTTTTGTCAAAAACCAACATGTGCTAGTTTTAGGATAGATTTTTACTCGTTCATTGAAACGTGAAACAAACTACATTTTTTGAAATTAGACTCCATTCTACACATGATGAAAAAATAAATCAATCTTTGATTAGTTTTCAATAAATTTAGGGGGGAGCACACTCAAATTTCAGCTTTTCGGGATGTGTCCACTTTGAAAATTCATAAAATATTATATATTCATTAAAATAATTATTTGAAAGAATGAGAATAAACTACATGGTGTTAGCTAATTTCTCATCATTTGGATTTTTGAAATTCTATAAAAAAGTTAATCAAAAAGGGGGAGCCCTCAGGCGCTATGTTATTTTTTTTAATAAACATAGGACCTATTTTGGCCCCCCCTTTTTGAGATCCTTAATCTTCATTAATTTTAAAAAAAATTAAGAGCTTAGAAACTAGACTCAGAGCACTTCAACTTTTGTTCTTGCTGCATCTTGAAATTTTGAATGTAACTATCTTCATTTTCTTGTGCAAATCAGATTTTGTTGATTTCAGAAGAAAAAAAGTGACATCTTAAGAGCCAAAATTGTGTCACAGATCCATGCACTTACCCCTTATCATCCATCAACCTGGCCATTTGGCTAGAATAGGGCATTATGGGGTTTATCTCATTCAGTCTTATCTCTTGTCTTTTATCAGGATGTGTCCTTCCTGGGATTAGACTTTGTCAACCTTATCATTCACCTTAAGCAAGATGTGTCCTTCTTGCAGTTAGGTGTCTTGTCAACACTTATCACTTGATAAAATTTATCATATGTGTTTCTTGCCTTAAACATGATGTGTCCTTCCCGCGG
This sequence comes from Sequoiadendron giganteum, assembly GCA_007115665.2. Lineage (NCBI taxonomy): Eukaryota > Viridiplantae > Streptophyta > Pinopsida > Cupressales > Cupressaceae > Sequoiadendron > Sequoiadendron giganteum. Next base: position 652,727,762 of record CM021100.1, read on the forward strand.
TTGGGTATTGTCACATCGATTGGTCATATTAATCAATCTTTGTCAAACAAACAAACAATCTTGTCGACTTTGTCAATCAATCTTGCCTTAATCAGGATGTGTCCTTCCTGAAACTGGGTGTTGTCATTATCAATCAATTTTTCATCTTTGTCAATCAACTTTGTCACACCAGTCAATCTTATCAGCTTGGTCAATTAATCTTTCCTTTATCAAGCTGTGTCCATCTTGAGGCTAGGCTTTGTCGATCAAATCATTTTATCAATCCTTGTCAACCTATCAATCAACTTGGTTGTCTTGATCAATCTAATCAATCAATCAGACAATCATCATTATCATTGGCAAACACTATCTTGGAAAACACTTTGTTGGTTTGGATTTTCTTATCTTTTCGATTGGTTTTGGTTCATGTTACTAGTCTCCTCGAGAATGTCCTATCAATGGATTTAGAGGGACAATGATGGATCATGGCCTCTTTTCTTTGTTTGTTGTCTATGGTTTGTCTTGGCAAAAAAATTGAGACAATTGGGTCCTTAGTACGAGTTGGGGCATTCCTTGTCTTTTTGATTGTTTGTCTCTCCCAAATGGTCACCTTGCACACCTTGGTCTATGCCATACCATGGTGTTTGTGTTCCATTTGTGACATTTTTGTCACCAAATGATGATAAATATAAAAATGTAAGCATGAAAGTTGGTTCCCTTATCATTTCCTGTCTATCTTCTTTCCCCTTTTTGCACTAACATCTCATTTCCCTTGTCTTTTCCACACTAACATCCATCTCCTTCATACTAACATTTCTTCTATCCTTCATCCTCTAGTCTTATCTTCCATTTCGAGAGCACATTCGTGTTCTTTGAACCCTCCTGTCCTCTCGAGGGGGCATACCACAACCCTCCTTGTCATCCTTCCCCTTTCTCTTGACACTGAGGCATATTTCAAAATCAAATTTCTTTGACACAACGTGATGAACTACATTTATGTCAAAAAGGGGCAAAATGTAGACACTGAAAAATGTCCTAAATCTGCGATCATCATTTTTCCTGGTCATCATCTTTCAATTATTGAATAATTTTAATTATTCAATTATGTTCAATCATATTCCTCTATTAATTAAATAATTTTTCAATTATTTAATTGATTCACCTTCTCATTTCTATCTCGGTTTAATATATCCCTTTCTCCAATAATTAAATAAATTATTTATTTAATTATTTGTCTTATATCCATAATCAGATAATAATTATTTGACCCTTTATTCTTCTATAATTAAATAATTGACGAAATTATTTAATTATGTGTTATTCCTCCCTTTTGAATAAATAATTAAATAATTTAATTATCCATGTCTAATTTCCATCTCCTCCTTTAATTAAATTTATGCATTTAATTAAATCTCCTTTTTCATTTCCTCCAAATAAATTATTTATTTGCCACTTGTCCCTCTCCATTTTCGAATAAATAATTTAAAACAAATTATATATGCACCTCTTTTGGTCAAATATGCCATGTTCATGGCCTTTATTTATGTCATAGCCGTCTCTGTCATAAGCCTTCATGGTCTATCATAGCCGTTGATGTCATAGCCTACATTGCCCACCTCTTTTTGGTGCATCAATTCTCCACCATTGATCTTGGCATCTTTCTAGAAGATCAATCTTGACCCTTCATTTCATAATATCTGTCTCATTCATTCTCATCTGTCGATCTCAGAATCCTTCTTTGGGATTGATCTCAATCGTCCATTCGAATGGTTGTCTACAAAAGAGACCATTCTCCTCCATTTTCAATTGAATAACCATTATCTGCGACTTTCTTGCTTACTATTCGCAGGTATTTGCACAACTTCAACAACAAATCTGAGGGAAATATTGGCATAAGAAAAAATAGGAGAGACAAGAGAACTAAAGCAACTTCAAAGGGGAGTATTTTATTTGAATGCTTTTAGCTTATTATTCTCCATTTGTTTGTATTATCTTATTTAGATTGGGATTTTAGGTTAGATTTGTGTTGGCTATCACTTAGTCTATGCTATTTGATTTCCCCCATCTTACAATTTAATGATCAAATATAAATCCCATTAATCTAAACAACATATTTAATGATCAAATACAAATCTTGTTAATCTAAACAACAAAATTGAATGCATTTACTTTATCTACAATATTATGTTGGCATGGACTCCTCTCCTATTACTATCCACTTTATATCATTTCCTGAACATTTGTGTACATGTATACATATACACTTATATATCATTTCCTGATATTATATATTCTACTTGTATGATAACTACTCAATCATATAAATGACAATTACAAATTCAAATGATCAAATACAAGTTATATTGAGTTGATGTTTTCTATTTTTTTCTTAAAACAAATGAAAACTACAAATCATGTTGATCTAAACAACAAAATTGAATGCATTCGTTTTATCTACAACGTTGTGTTGGCATGGACTCCTCTCCTATTACTATCCACTTTATATCATTTTTTGATATTATGTTATTCTACTTGTATACAACATTGCATTTGTACATACACTATTTTTTGGATAATAGATGTTTGTTCATTACTATCTGCATTATCTTATTTTTTAATGCAAGCATGCTACAACGATGAGAGGTGAAAAGAGTATGTGGATGACAAACATGCCAATGATTTTTTTTAACACATTAAAACTTTTGGGATATTTTGGTCTCATGCCTACTACTATGGTTTGTACACTTAAATTGTTTGTTCTTTTACTAAAATGATATCATGTTGTTCTACTTGTATACAACTTTTAGTTTTACATGCACTATTGTTGGGATATTTTGACGTTTGTTCATTATTTTGTGTATTTTATAAATTTATTTTGGCATACATGTTCGAGTGGTGAGAGGTTTGTAGAGCAACTTATTTTGTAACTAGACAATTTAGGTAAAGTCTTACAAGGCTTTACTTTGGTAATGACCCACCAGGAACAATGCTTTTTTATTTATTGTTCATTACATTCTTGTTGTATTTTATGTAATTTTCTTAATTGTTGTATATACTATGACAAATTGTTATAAAATCAATTACAAGTTATTTATTTCTTGACTTTATTTAATCTATTTATTGAAGTAGTTTCTCATGAGGTGAAAATTGAATAATACCATAACAATTGAGAATCATGTTTGTAGAATAGTTAATTGCATTATGTCTCCATACACTATTGAGCATAGCAATATAATTTAGTGTCTTTGTTTGTAATGCCATATACATGTATTATTTTTATTTTTGCTTTATATACAATGAAGCCCCTTTAAAAAAACCCCTCAATATATGACAATGGTTAAAACTTAAACCACTGAATTTGAACCTTCAACATACATAAGTTATAAGACAAATTATCATATATATGTTAATCATTATGTATGTTGCTCCATTATTTTTCTTAATGAAACGAGAAACATATAACTCAATTACATGCCATAAAACAATCTCTCAGTAATTGTAGTTTATATATGTTTATATATAAACATGTATGTATGTATGTATGTATATAATACACAATGAAAATGATACAGTGAGCAAAGCGTGGAAAATAATCCCCAACTCGAACATGAATAAGTATTAACCAGGTTTAATGAGGAGTGTTGTCTGTGCCATCACAAATCTTTGACATGGTAGTTGGAATAGGGAACAACATGCCCTAAAACTTTTTAGATTAAAAAATGATTTCAATACATTACCAAACGAGTCGTATTAGTTTACATGACTAATATTTGTTAGTGTAGGTTTTTTATTTTCCTTAAGTTAGGGGTATTTATTTTTTCCTACACATATTATTTAAGCTTGCTTAGGTTTATTAGGTGTGGTTAATATGAGAACACGTGGTGAAATACATCAGCTACATGTGTCACTCCCTCCCCACACATGGGTAGTTGAGTTACACATCCTCTTTTGGCTTGTTGTGCCACCTCTCATAACCACTATTTTGTTTTTACCTAGGTAGGTTATGGGGTAGTTGGGTTTCTCACCTTCTTTTGGCTTTATGTGCCACCTCCTCTTTGTCTTCACCTAAGGAGGTTATGCCACATGTTTTTTCATTTATCAAGTAGGTGATAACCTCCCACCTTTTATAGGTGTAGGAGTTAATGCACCTCTTGGATGTACTTGCCCTTATTTTTCTATATATTGAGCACTCTCCTCTCACCTTCACTAGTTCAACTAGTTCGGTGATTGTTCTGTGGGAGTATTGAGAATATTCTACAATTTCTTCTCCCTTGTCTCTTTTTTTTCTCTCATTTCAGATTTCTCTTAATTCTGCTATTTTGATCTTCAATCATCTGTTGAGTGATGTTGCATGTGATCTACGACCGACATCAAATCCTTGCTTGGTTCTCGCTTCTCGCAGAATCTAACAATATTAATATGTACCAATGATTATGAACAAAACTTTTTCCTAATTTTTGTGATGACGGAAGTACACAATTATTAGAGTAATAGAAAATATGTACCAAACATCACCTCTAAATGAACACTTTTTGATCTTTGAAGAGTTAATGAATCCTCTAGTGCTCTTTGTTACTGTCCAAAAACCGAAACAATTACTTCAAGCTATTCACTCATATATAAAAAAAGAGAAACCCCATACGGTTTAAAAGCTTAGGGTTGGGCTAACATAAGGTGGGCGGACCTCTGTATATTTCTGTCGTTGGTAGTGTTTGTTCAATTGATACATTCTTAAATCTATGAGCCTAGGATTAACACTCCTACAATCGAGATGGATTGGGGTTGAGCGCCAATGTATGTGAGAATATACAAGGGAGAAGAATGAGATGCTGGTGCGTTTCTGCAGAATAGATATTATGGATAAGCGTATGTTGGGAGCGTTGGTGTCCTCAATCGTATGTGAAGTGGCCATTCTTATTTTACTCCTTACTCACTCGCCATCTCCATGCGGGGGTTGTTATTTTCCTCTGAAATCCGTGTGGCCAATCTTGGTGGAGATTTTCCAGTCCTCGGAGGCGGTAGCGGCAGCCATGAATGGGGGTAGCAGAAGACCCAGATCTAATTCTGAGGATGGCAGAAGGACTGCATCTAATTCTTGTAAGAGGCGGCGGCTGATGCTGACCCTTCCTTCTCCTTCTCCCTCATCCTCTCCTACGTATTTGAATGGAATGATGGGAACAGCTTCATTCAAGGACAATTTCAAGATGTCGGCAGCCACATTTGAGTGGCTGTGCGCAGAGATGGAGAAGGAGAAGGAGAAGGAAAATGAGAAGGACAAGGACAAGGACAAGGAGAATGAGAAGGAGAAGGAGAATTTGGGGGTGGGAATGGCGGTGCTGAGGCTGGCGAGCGGCTGCAGCTACGCGAGCGTGGCGCAGAGGTTTGCTTCTACGGAGGCAGCGGCGCGGCGGTGCACGCAACGCCTGTGCCGCCTCCTCTGCACGCGTTTCCGCCACTGGGTTTCATATCCTTCCCCCGCCGTCCTCCGCTCCGTCTCCGACCAGTTTCAAACCCTAAGCGGTGGCCTCCCCAATTGCTGCGGCGCGATCGACTGCACTCGCTTCAGATTCAAAGGTGCCCATCAATACAGCGTGGCGGCACAAATAGTGGCCGACAGTTCCGGAAGAATTTTGAGTATAACAACGGGTTTGAGCGGCGACAAGGGAGATGCTAGGGTTTTGAGGTCGTCGAGCTTGTTTGCAGATGTAGAGCAAGGGCGACTGCTGAATTCGGAGACGGTGAAGGTGAAAGGCGTTCCGGTTCCTCAATACTTGGTGGGCGATGGCGGGTATCCTCTGCTTCCATGGCTCATGGTGCCATTTGCGGATCCTCTGGAAGCTTCCTCCCAGGAGGATTTCAATGCTAAACTTCTGGTCATGAGGAAGCCTGCCTTGAGAACCATCGCTTGCCTCTCCAGCTGGGGGATTTTGAGTAAACCTATTGAAGACGAGGATGTTAGAGGAGGAGTGGCATGCATTGGAGCTTGTGCTATTCTCCACAATCTTGTTCTGCTTAGGGAAGATGGTTTTGACACTTCAATTCAAGATTGCAGCTTGCGTGATAATAGTTCGCAGTACTACAGGGATGCCAGCCGTGAGGAGTCTTTGATTGAACACAAGGCGTCCCTCGTAAGGAATGCATTGGCCCTACACGCCAGGGACATTGCAACTTCATTTCATTAAAGGCGCAGGGCACTCTCAAGTGGTGTATATATATTCATTCAGATGTTCTGGCAGGTGTGTTAAACTCTGTATTTTTCCTTGGCAATGCTTCTTTTAGAGAAATGTCATACCCTTTGTTTGAGATTCACTTTGTGTGACTCGAACCTTGTGCCAATAGTGTGACAATCACTAATGTTTATCATCAACTCACAACCCTCACTTTATTTTGAGGAGTCACATTGTCAGACTGAAACCTGTGACAATGGTTGTTTGTTCTCTTTCATGACTATTTTCACTTTATTTTGGAGAGTCACTTTGTGTGATGGGAAATCACCTTCTATAACTCGAAGCTGAGCCAATGGTCTAACAACCACTATTGTTCATCAACAGCTCACAGCTTTCACCACTGTCAGGCTCTCTGTATGTTCCCTTCCCGGACTATATTCACTTTATTTTGCGCAGTCACTTTGTACGATTCAAACCTGTGCAAGTGGTTTTTTATTCTCTTCCTGGATTATTTCTACTTAATTCTCGGGAGTTATATCGTTTGACTTGAACCTGTACCAATGGTTGTTTATTTCCTTCTCTGTATGTTACCTTCCCGGACTATATTCACTATATTTTGGGTTGTCACTTTGTTCGATTCAAACCTGCGCAAGTGGTTGTTTATTCTCTTCCTGGACTATTTCTACTTAATTTTGGGGAGTTATATCGTTTGACTTGAACCTTTACCAATGGTTGTTTATTTCCTTCTCTGACCATTTTCACTTTATTTTGAGGAGTCACTTTGTTTGACTTGAACATGAGACACTGGTTGTTTGTTCTCCTACCTGACTATTTTCACTTTATATAGGGGAGTCACTTTGTTTGACTCGAACCTTTGCCAATGGTACAGCAACTACTAATGTTCATCATCAACCCACAGCCCTCGTTAACATCAAGCTCTCTCTTTGTTCTGTCCCTGACTATTTTCACTTTAATCTGTTAGGGAGTTTTTTTCAATATGCCCGCACAACTCAGATGTGCTTGTTTGTGTTCCATCTACTATACCACCTGGCCTTATTATTTTTCATTTTTTGTTCACATGTTGCTGGGTGGAGAAGAATGCAATTAGTGGAACTCTGGAGTCAGTTTGAAACCAAGGCATGGTTACAGTTGGATTATGGCTTTGTTTGATACCGTTGTTTTTGAGACTTTTTTGTGCACACTTTCACATTTAATTCAAGGGGAAGTTACAATTTTTTAAACAATTTCTTGAATAATTATTGTTTTCCAGTTCACTTTCATGTTATAAGCAACAACTCATAGTTGGAAAACTTGACTCGCCAAAAACAAAATTGACAAGTTTTTAAAAACTCGGCAAAAAACTCCGGAACTTAAAATGCTCAATTTTGACGTGGACCCTATAAAGCACAGTCACGACGAGTTTTTTGCACGGGCTTGGAGTTTTTGGCGAAAACTCGGCAGACTGGCTTAGCGAGTTTTTGGCGAAAACTCGGCAGACTGGCTTGGCGAGTTAAAGTCGGAATAATTCGCTAGGCTAAAAGACTCGCGGGTTTTTGATGACTCGCCGAAAACTTGGCGAGTCTGCCAACTATGCAACAACTAATACACACAATATCTTCTACAATGAAGATTGATATACTGTATACAAATGTATGTCGTCTAGAAGTATGCCTTTTTTCTGCCAGAGACTAGCCATTGTCCCTATTACTAAAGAGCTTCCGGAAGGAAAAGGAATTTGACCCATCCATATAACAAATAGAATTCAGAAAAAAAATTATGCTATGGTCTCGTGCATTTTCTCTTGAGCTGAACAAGTTGAAATATGGTGTGCTATCACAAGGCATTGTGTTCTCTTTGGAAATTGAATTTAATCATAGCATTAACCTTAGATATTGGAATATTGGGATCTTTCTAAAATTATTGTTGTGAATGCTTTGGTGTTGCATTACATGTAGCCACCAATGTATTGTTTTAGAAATACTGATAGACGTATGACATGACACTAGAATAAGATGAAACCACTTGACATATTGTTTGACATGATAGGCTGTGTTTGTTCTTGGGTAGATGCACCAATTATTTCAGAGAAAGTCATTCTAGTTTAAGATCCTGGGCATTCAACTTGGAAACTGGTTTACAAAGCTTATTCTATTGAAAAGATCTGGTATCAGATGTTGGGAACATAGTTGTGTACTCTAATCAAAAGCATCATTAATAAGCAACATGGCTGCCCGTAAGTGCAATAGTTCACGTAGTGCAGCTGGACCAGTGATCTTGCTATCATCCAACATTCCTTTGGTTTTGGCTAAATGTGCACATAAACCTGGATTTTCCTGTCCGACAGGAGTTTGACAATTAGATTTGAGGCAAAGTAGAGAGCCTTGTAAAGTCTGTCACTTATGTTGCTGGTAATTTTTTCTCTAAAGTATTTGAATTTATACTGCCCATGACAATGGATCATTAAACAACATTTCATACTTGACTGATTGAAAAATATATGCACTGCTACTGAAGGAGACCAAGATATTCTTGAGATTTTTGTATGACAATCAACATACTTCCTTTACCAATTGATAGTCTTTGGCTTGGGCTGTATATTCCCACAAACCTGGATTTTCCTGTGCAATAGTAGTATGGCAATTATAATTTGAGACAAAGTGGAGCCTTGCAATGGATCACTTATGTTGCTGGTAATTTATCCTCTAAACTATTTTAATTTGTATTGCATGTGACTAGTTGATCATAAAACAAACATTTCATATCAGACCATGTAATGTCCCCTATTTGGGAAATTTCTAGATTTTGCCCTAAAAGCACAATTTGAATCCAAAATAAGAAATGCAATATATTTAAGATTATAAATTTACCAATTGAAATGCCCTTTATAAGATATAGTCACATCAAAATTCTAACTAATACAATAGACATTCCAATATAGATAACTATAATAATCTTATTAGGAATTCGTTGAAATGTTGCAAATTGTAGTCTTAAGGTTGGTCGCCCTTGTACTGTGAGAGCATGGAAGGTGGGGCACCCTTTCATCCCTTAGTCCACTTTGGAGGTTGGCCGTCCTCCTTGATCAAGCTCAAGAGCACTAATAAGCCTCCCAGTCGAGGCTTAACCCCCTATGGGTGGCGTGCTTGATAAGAACATGAAGATTACCTCCCTTCCACCAAGACCGGGAGCACACATTTGCCTCCTGGCCCATGAGGCTTAACCCCTTGGGTGGCGTACTTGATGGCAGGTGTGTTAGGCCTTCACCTTTCGTGAACTCGAAAGGTTGATCGACCTTCTTGTTTTGCAATCATTTCTCTAAATTCAAAATAGATTATTATAAGAATCTATTATCCATATTTATAATAAAAGGAAGAATCATAATTACTTACTTATAATGATCAAAGAATCTATTATCCATATTTATAATAAAAGGAAGAATCATAATTACTTACTTATAATGATCAATAATTGCTGCAAGCATCATTATTGCATAATTTATATATATATATCATAGTTACACGAAGTTTCTTGACAGTGGGAAGTAGGGACATGGGGACGGGGGGACCAAGGGCCTAAGTTTGTGGGCGACGTGGGGGTGGTGGGGGGACGACGGTGGGGTGGTGGTAGGGTGCTGAAATACATATAATACTTGAAAAAATAGTTATAAAAAGATGTGTAAGTATAAGAATTATACATCTTGGAGACAACTAGGAGTCCCCTAGACGTCTTGAGGATACCCCAACGTCCTCGAAGTCCTAGCAGTGTCTTGGAGATGGATGTTGGTTTTGGGATTGGTGGTGCTAGTGGTGGGCTTATGGGGGGACGTCTCCCCAAAGTCCCCAAGTCTTCGAGGTGGGATGCTTAGGAAATGTGGGTTATTTTGGGGGGGACGCGTCCACGTGGAACACTGATGTATATATATTTCATACATATATACTAAGTTACCGAATCATTTGGATTTATCACCGATTTTGGGTACGGTATGTGTCAGAATCGACACGTTCTAGAAACTTGGCAAAATCGTAAAGGGTTTGATTTTTTCGAGCTGAAATGTATCTAAGTTCTTTGGTCGAATCCCAATGAATGCTAGATCGACATGGCGATTCCAAAATGTTTTGAAGATGAATTTTTCCCATGATAAAAAACGAAACCCTAAAAATGAGCATCTATTCACCTACTCGAGTGAAGTAGGAGTTGAGTTTGGTAGCGAAAGAGGACGTGGGGTTGTAGGGAGAAAACATGGACAAATGGAGAGTGGTTGTGTCCGCTACAGTCCTCGTGATTCTCTTTTCTCCCCGAAACAAAGCAATGGCATCATAGTATTCTAGTATTCTCAATCCAAAATACCTTTTTGTGGGCATCAACAGATGGACAATGACCCAATTGACGCTACATGGAGACCCTCAATCAATGCTTCATTCCTAGCACGTGCACCTTCCCGAACTACATTGTATACAGATTCGAATTACACAGGCGTAGCTTGACGTTTAGCTTTGCCATAATTTTTTTGGTTTTTAATAGTTTAAAATTAGAACATTTAAAAGTTCAAATCTTTAAGTTTTTTTCCTTTGTAGTTTAAATTTATTAATAATTATTAATATTGTGTAATAGTTTTAATTTTTAAATTCAATATTTTCATCGTTATATAATTTATAATATATTATTTATTATTAACATAATAATATTAATAATATTAAAATTTAAAAGTTTAAAGTTTAACTTTATTAATATTACTTGTTTTATAATGATTATTAAATAACATAATATAAACAATTTGTATTTATTATTTTAATTATTAATATTTTATTATTTTGTACTTTAATTTATTTAATATATTAATAATTAATATAATAGATGTAAATGTGAGATAATAAATTTAAATTAATATTAAATAATTGAAATTTGAATTATTAATCAATAACTGAAACTCTATATTAATAATGTATTAATTATTTTTTAAATTATTTAATATTGTATATATTAAATTATTAATATATTATATTATTAAATATTATTATTAATTATATTATAAATTTTTATATGTTACTAGTAGTATTAGTTCAATAATTAATAATTAATATTATAAATTATAATTCTTGTTTAGCATATGCATGATATGTGTACTTTTAAAGCTGCAAATATGTATATATCTATGATTTTTATATGTTTTTTGTACGGATGTACCTAATCCCCAAACCTATTTTTTTTTGCTGTATTGATGTACCATATCCACGTACCTGTACCCGATTCGGCAACTTAATATAAAATTAAATTAAATTAAAGGCTTACAATAATCCTCTTGCTAGTAAATAATATTTATTCCAATGGGTTTCCAATTCTTATTCCTCTTTTTTCCAATCTGCTTGCTTGATTCCAATTGCTGCTTCTCACAAATGATTTCTTCTTCCTTTATTTTCACATTTTTTCACCCACACCCTTACCTTAGAAATGGGACACACCCTTTCATCACCTATCACTGCCTTTAACAATTTTGTTATTGTTAATTATTCCGTTGTAGAAGTCGCCGCCCGTGATGCACTTTAATTTATGATTAATCGACCCTTTGTTAATATAATGCTCTAAGATATAGGTGGCGGTTCATGAGTGCTGTGATCTTGCTGTGATCTTATGATTGCTGCAGACTCATTGGCTTACGTGGGGCATGGCAGACCAATTGAAAAATATATGCACTGCTACTGAAGTAGGCTACCTAATCGTATAACGATCCAGTCTATTCTTGAGATTTTCGTGGGACAGTTTTTCTTCAGTTCGATTTATTTCTTTTTCTAGCTTTGTCCTGCTGGATCCCTGAGTGCTGTGAACAAATAAATTAATGGTAGACTTCTGCAGTATTCATTTACTTGAATCTGAGGACTGTGAGCAATAATTTTATGGTAGACTTTTGCAGTATTCATTTACTTGATGTAAAGAATCCTTTTGGTGTAACTGAATTCAAGAGCATCGTAGCCAATGGAAATTAGATAAGATTCCATAAGATGGTTTACCTTTTTCTAATAGAATAGAGGAATATGAACGAATATAACATCTTTTGTGTTTTATTTTGTACTGTTGAAATAGGTTGTTGATTTAGCACTCCACTGATACAATACTAATACAGCTGATACCCAGAATATGATATTACATAATGATGCACTACAGAAACACCAAGCATTTCTTCAAAGTCACTTCTCTTGACTGTTTTCATTATGTATATGCTCGATCTTAAGATCTTTTTGATGGAGAAAAGTTTCATTCATTTTCTTTTGTACTTGTGCGTTTGTCCTTGAGGTCCAATTTGATAATCAAATCTTCTACTTCGAATGAAATTTTGACAAGCTTCTTGTATTTCTTGGCTAGTCTTGACTTGTACAGTAGATCATGTTCCAGTTCTTGTAGTCTTGTTTCATCCAAAGTGTACAAAACAACAAATATGGCATCATGGTATTCTTCATATGTGATTAGTCCATGAAGAGACATTTTTACTGGAGGAATATCTACTGCTAATGATAGAACAACCTCACTACCTTTGACTAAAGAGAAGGGGATTTCCATGGACATTCTAATCTAGTAAAGTAAGCCAACAATGCCATATATATAAACTTGAGATGTTTGTCACGTCTTGATTCTTTGAGACTCTCACAAGAATTGTGGTAATGATCATATGTGGATGGTAATGCAAAGATGAACTATTAGGTTTGTGCATTTTTACACATGGTTTTCATCTCAAGCCTTAATTTTTTGAAACCATAATAGAAGGATTTCAATCAAACAAGTAACCTGATTGAACCATAATTCCACCAAGTTTCGGGGACGGGGACGGCAGGGGACCGGTTTCAGAGGCGCGGGGGCGGGGGGCCTAAGTTTGGGGACAACAGCGGGGGGGGGGTGGCGGCGGGGGAGCGGTGTGTTGAAATACATATAGTACTTGAAAAATTAGTTATAAAAAGATGTATAGCTGTAAAAGCCTAAGGAATAAGTAAATTTTAGAGTTTAAAGTTTTAAACACATTGCAATGATTTCATTGAACTAGTGAACATTGAAACAGTGAAAATCAAAATGAAAATATACTTGTAACACATTGTGATTGGAACGAGAAGTAGTTGTTTCATATTCATAATTTGAATTTCAAAATTTCGTAGTCATGATTCATAATTACAATCAAGTATCAAGTTATCAACACAACAGTGTTCAAACTTCAAACTTCAAAAACAAAATAGTAAATACTAAATAGCTAATGGTCTGATGCCTCTAATGATCTAATCATCTCCAACTCCAAGCTCCATGCCAATCTCCTCATCACTGCAACCGTTGGATGGGGACCCCAAATGCTCAGGCTCATCTAAACCAATACCAACCAGCTCTGTCTGTGTAGCATCCTCGTCTATCTGTGCTGGCTCTTCTGGCTCTACATCCCATCTGGCTGCTGGACTCTCCTTGTATGTAGTTGTGCTGCGATCAATGAGATGTAAGGCACTATGGACAGCCACAAGCTTCTCTGCCCTCCTAGAAGTGAGTCTGTTCCTCTTAACAGAGTGGATGAAGTTATAAGTGGACCAGTTCCTCTCAGAAGCAAAAGAACTAGAAACCTGGGACAGCAAACGAATGGCTAGAGTAGTAATCAAAGATCTAGGCCCATGCATAGTCCACCACAACTTGGGGTCCTCCTGTGACATAGTCTCCAAATCTACTTTGGCTGCCTCTGAATATCCCCAAAGAGTAGCAAATTTTGTCCACTCAGTACGAAGCAAGTTGGCCTCTATAGGATCATACATTTTGTCAACGACCTTCATGAACCCTTCCTTCACCTCAACATCCTCTATAGGTGTCACTCTACTAGGACGTGGAACATACCACTTTGGGTTCAATGCGTAGGCAACCATGTGTAAGGGAGTGTTGAGTTTCTCCCATCTATGTTGAATGACTGGATAAATATGCTCGGTGTAGAATTGCATTGTGGGGTCCTTCTCTCGCACTTTAGCCTTCATTTGATTAAGCATGGAATCAATGCATTCGTATACCTCTCCAAGGGAAGGTGTATTAGAATCCCCAAATCTAATAACTTTAAAGACTGGCTCAATGATGGAGACAATATATTTGGCATCAGCCCAAAAGACATCATTCTTCACCACCTCCTTAACCCTCAATCCTTGCTATGTATTTGACTCAGGCCATCTGTTCCATTCTGTTGTCATTACCATTAGTTGCAAAGGCTCTTGCAACTCTAGCATCCTCTCCAAGAGAATAAAGTATGATGCATACCGAGTCTCTACAAGCTTTGGGAATTTCTTCTTGGAGAAGGACCTGAAAAGTGAATGTGAATGATGATGGTTGCAGATAAACATCTGCACATCTCTAGCATCACTGACAATAGATTTGATCCAACTGATTTTACCCATGTCCTTAAGTGCATTATTCACAGCATGCACACAACAAGGAGTCCAGAAAATATGTCTATAGGTTGCCTCAATCAACCTCCCTGTAGCTTTGCACACATGGGCCGCATCTGTCACTACCTGCACCACATTTTGTGGCCCAACCTCCTCTATAGCATCCTTGAGGATCTGAAACTGATAATGGGCATCCTTGCTATGCCCTGAACAATCAATAGCCCTAACGAAATAAGGGCCTGCTCCAGATGTGATGATGATATTGATGAGTGGACGATGCCTAATGTCCGTCCACCCATCCATGACTATGCTGCATCCACTTGTGACCCAGGTTCTCTTCATCTTCTCCATCAAAATATTAATCTTGGAATAGTTTTGATCCAAGATTGTTGTCCTCAATTTATTCTCCCCTGGTGGCACATATGATTGTCTTGCCCTTATTATCTTTGATACAACTTCCTTATAATAAGGAGAGCGAGCCACGTGGAATGGAATCATCTGCCTCATCCTTTGCCTACACATTGAATAAATCTGCTAAAGGATGTGAAGATGCCATCTTACGTTTCCCCCTAGGTTCTAGTGCACTTAAACTGAATGGATTTGGTGGCCTTTGACTCTGTAAAGTAGAAGTAGACACTGCTGAAATCTGATCACCCAAACTCTTATGTGGCAATGTAGAAGATGCAGGCACTTCATCCTCATTACAACCCCATAATTTTAAAATTTCAGCCTTGTACTTCAAGTTACCTGCCACAACTTTGCATACATCTACACCTTTGCCTCGAATAAGAAGAAAGTGTGCATTAGTTCTTGTAATGCTGCCAAACCATGTAAGCTCACACATATGACACTTCCATAATCTAGTGCCCCCCGAGTTGCCCTAGGCTTTGCTGCTACCTTGGATGCAAATTGTTTTAAAGGTTTTTTTGGATCAAAGGGGCCCTTGGCCCATTCTTGAAAGATTTCTGAAGGGCAGCTATTATCTTTAGTGCCAATGGAACTTGTGGTATTTTGAGTATTTGAGGCTGAGCCATGTTGTGGAACTTGTGGTAGTTTGAGTATTTGAGGCTGAACCATGTTGTGGAACTTGTGGTTCAACTTCACCCATGGCCTCCCCTCCTATTTGAAAGTCAGGATCATCTGATGAATCATTTCCACTTTGAATTTCTGGTTCATCATCACTTCTGTTGTGTGAACTCATTATGATGATGATGCTGCAAAAACAATGTTAAAAAACAATCAGATGTACGATGTAAAAAATAAATTCAGACCTATAAACTGAAACTTAGAAACTTGAAAGAAATGTGGTCTCATGGATTGCAATATTGCAAGATATGCATAAGAAATGTGGTCTGGTCCCAGGTCTGCAAAATGTGGAAGCATAGGCAAGGCATGTGAATTGTTTGATTGAATGCATCAAGGTCTGCAAAATGTGGAAGCACAGGGAAGACATGTGAACTGTTTGACTGAAATTTGAATGCATCAAAATGTGGAAGCACAGGCAAGGCACGTGAACTGTTTGACTGAATGCATCAAACGCCTCTTCCATGATCTGACATCCCTTCGAGGGATTCATTCCACAGTCCTGAGTCCTTTCGGCATTTCCAAGTTCCAACCTGCGTTTGCCCTTGCCGTGAGTTTTCAAATAAAAAATAAAAATAAAAATAAAAACCTAAAGCTAAAAATCAAAGCAACAAAATACTTGATATGCCCTTGAAGACTTGAAGTTGGAAATATTGAGCTCTCCTTTCACCTCTGGTTCAGCACTTCTCAGTCCAGATGTAGTTGCTTCTTGCACAGGCACGCACAGGTGAAATGAAAAATAAAACAAAAAGTGAAAAAACTTTAATTTACATTGACTTCAGATTCTTAGAAGTCTTAAAAATTTAATTATATAATATATTATTTTTATATTAAACTTTAATTTTAAATTTTTAACTATTACTAAATTTGTGTTTTTTAATTTAAAAAAAAAAATCATTATTTAATGGGGGACGTGGGAACTTGGAGTCTTGGAGACGCCCATAAGACTATGAGAGGAGATGTCCATAAGACTCTGAGATGTGACGAAGTCTCCTTTTGAAGGAGACGTTCAGGAGACGGCGGAGGGACGAGGAGACGGCGAGGGGACGTTTCCTTGATGTCTTCGCGTCTCGGAGACGGGGCCACGTCTCGGAAACGCCCGTCTCCGAGACGGCTCCTTTTTTGGGGGGGACGCGTCCCCGTGGAACTATGGATTGAACACAAACTTTGACATGGCAAAACCTTAACAGCATTGAGTAGCACAACTTCCAACCATTTCAGCATGAACTATTCATTAGTGATAATGATATTGAGTGTGACCGTCTTGTGCCTTTTGGATGCTTGCCGATAAGATTTAGGCATCATATTGAAAAAGGACATGGTGACTTAGTAGGAATAGTTCTTATGCTGGAACATGAGCGAGATAGTTGTTTACCAGCATACTTCATACTTTGCCACAATTTTGTTAGCATCCTTTTATATGATGTCCACTAACTATTGAACTAAAGCCCACATGTTCATGTATGGGCTTATTCTTTTCCTTTTAGAATTCATTTCTTTTTCCGAGTAGTGGGTCTGATGGAAATTTGAGATTCTTAATGAATTGAATAATGTCATTATACCATACATTCCTTCTTGCAAAACTCTCTTTGGTTAGAGTGAAGTCTGAACTGACTCGATTGTTTGTTAAAAGTTTGTCAACTTAACTCGACCACATATACAGAGTGCTTCAGTATCTGTGAAGGCAATAAAATGATGTGAAGGATGTTAAAAAGTTGACAATATAATTTCTCTCTGGGAGTTAACTCAGTGGTGAAATAATTGAGTGATCGTATTAACTCATCAGCAATTTTGTAGTGTGTTTGTAATCTTTTCACTCTTAAAAAAGTATTGATTTTTTCACTAACCTGTCTAAAGATTCGGTGAGGATCATCTATAATATGTGTTACCATTTGAAAATGTCACCCCCATTTCTGTCTCTGGGAGTTGACTCAGTGGTGAAATAATTGAATGATCGGAATAACTCATCAGCGATTTTGTAGTGTGTGTTGTAATCATTTCACTCTTAAAAAAGTATTGATTTTTTCCACTAACCTGTCTAAAGATTAGGTGAGGATCGTCTATGATATGTGTTACCATTTGAAAATCTCATCCCAAACTTTCTTCAAGAATGTGACTACCCAATGGACGATGACAATTTCTGCTACAGGTGTGGGGATATCACTTAGCTTTAGAGCAGTATGACTTCCGTCTGAGTTTGGAAGGGGCAACTCCTTTGTCCAAATACAATGAACATTATGTACAAAATTCATAAAATCTTCAAGTCTTTATTGGGTTTTAAACATTCCCGGGAAAAACAAATATGCAATTTAATATATTTGGGCCTTACACTCAACTTAAGCTGAAACATCATTTAGACTGACGCTGAAGCAACATTTAAACAACTAATTTAAAAGAGTTTTTGGTAAGCACCAATTCTTGAATTGATTTCAGGTAACATAAATTTAATGCTCATATAGAGAACACCGAATGCTGGATTAAAATACAATTTTATGATGTTCTACAAATTAGAGAACATGGCAAAGTAAGGGAAATATTCCGTTTCGTAAGTGATAAATCGAATGGAAAATCTAAATCAATCTCTTATTTGTCTGAACTTACAAAACATGTAAACACGGTTGTACAAATCAGGTTGAGCAGTTAAATTGTAGCCATTGTAACAAATTCAAAATTGACAAGGTTGAATAATGAAATTCAATCTATCGCAACTAATTCATCATGTACAACTTTGAACAGTTAAATTTTTTATCATGTGATCAAATCTCTATTATAGGATTCAGCAACGAAAAATCTCCCCTATCACAATAGCACTTGTTAGGAAGGATTTATAAAAACAATTTCTAGTAATTTATCATGTGATAAAATCTCTGTTATAGGATTCAGCAACGAAGAATCCCCCCTATCACAATAGCACTTGTTTGGAAGGATTTATAAAAACAATTTCTAGACCTTGATTGACCATATGAGATAAAAAGAAAATACTATTTCACTATGTTCTATATATTGAAAAGTACATCGCCTCCATTTTTTTTCATTGTTTTATACCACTATGAGTGTCTTAATTAAATATGTTGCCTCTACATATGGTTTTAATTGATTTGGCACTCGTATTGACCCTAATTTTAGATTTGCATTTTGAAGCAGCTTTTACCTACTTAGAACATTCTTACTCTAAACATCACTTCCTCTACCATGTTTAAGACCACATGTGCAACTATGAACTAATTGATTTAGGTTTGACTCAATTTTTTCAAAATTTTTAATTTAATTTGGGCTCTAGTCCAACTTAGTTCCAACTAGTTATGTGTCTACTCTTGTGCCAAAAAGTTCAAATTGGGTGTTGAGTACATGTTTAAAAGTTTGCAACTTTTAGGTTATTTCAATCATAGAGAAGCTTTTTTCATCACTTGGAATCACCCACTCCTAATGTCCATTTCTTTAAGAATCACTCATTCTTTTCATAATATTGTTCAACAACTATTTCAATTGTATTAATTGTTATATCAATGAACACCAACCCTAGTTCTTGCATTAGGTCACTTAATTGGTCATACTTTTTGTTCAAGTCTTAGAAATCCTCATTAGCTTAATTGCATTGTTGTTGGTTGCATTTGTTGCTTGGTTTGTCTTCTAGCCTAATCAAAAGCACTGAATCGATTAATGAGGCTTAACTAAGGCAAAAAGGTTGGAAATTAGTCACCTATTCTTTGTAGAGCAAGTTCCAACAATATTATTCAACATCACCAAGTGTAGACAAACCTTTGTTTTATGTATTGAAGATTTGAAGACCCTAGGTTCAAGCTTGTGTAGGAGGTTTATGGCTCGATCATCTAGGTTAGAATTGTAGATACAAGGATCAAGGTTGCAGTTGTGAACTTGACCCAAGTTGTTTAGTTTTTAGATAATTTTTCGACAAAGTGTTATTTAGTCTAAATTTCTCCAATATCAAGGTACACATTTAGTTTTGGTATTCTATTCATGTTATATGTTTGATCAAGTTCATGTTTAGAGACTCGTCTCTTATATTTATAAGCTAATTGTTATTTTAATTGCTTTTTTATTTAATTGATTAGCTTAGATATTTATGCAAGGTTGTTTATTTCTCAATGATTCCTACAAGCTTTATGTATTATGACAAACACTATAATTACAAAAAAATTTCCACCACCTTTTTCCCATAACATTATTAAATCCAAATAATAAATGTTGTAGGACTTTGCTTCATAAATATTTTTTTTGGCTGATTTTTATGATTCATGAACTTAGAAAAAACAATAATTTGAAGTGGACCTTTTATGTGTTAGCAAGTACATGATAATTTCCTAGACAAATGTGGTCAACTTGATGTGATGATAAGACCCTTAGGTTACTTGACAAGGCATGCAGATCAATCAAATGGAGTGGAATTTTATTATAGTGCATTATCAATTGGGCAACATAGTTAGTGGACATTGCATTCTATGAGGTTCGACCACTAGAGTTGCAAGATTGCATGCATGAATTATGTTTTTTTATTTATTAAAAAAGGGAAACTAGGGTCCTAGCCCCTTTACAAAAAAGAGAAAAAGATTAAAATGCTATAATAGTAACAAAAGATATATAGCACTAGAACAACACATTGCCAAAATGAAAACGAGAGACCATCGAAACAAAGTCAAAGTGATGACCACCAAAAAAGTTGAACTACAAAACAACTATAGGCAAACTACCTCAATAGTACAACAACTAGAGCTTCATGTCCTACACAATGGTTGATTAGCAATTTGCACATCCTTAGCTTGATTATGAGAATTTGATATGACTTAGGATAACTTTTCTTCTTTATTTGAATGATTGTCCTAGACACACCTTTCTTACTTTGTTGTTGCCATCACCTAGTTCACCTCTCTCAATGAAGAAGAAAGATTGATTGAAGTCTTGAGTTGCATTTTATTTGTAAGTAGAGAATGATCGAGCCCCCCCCCCCCCTCCTCGCAATAATCAAATGTTTGGGGAGTGTTTTGCCGCAATGTTGTCAAGCTTGCATTACTATGGTGAGTACGAGAACAATTAAAGGCAAGATGTGTAGTAGTGAAACATCTTTTGTAGCAAAAGGGGATACCCTCAATAATCAAGGAACCCCATTTTGATGCATGATTTATAGTTGATATCACCTACCTCAAGTTTTGAAGTATAACCTCGTGAAGATAATTTAACCACGATGATCAATAAGTTTAGAAATATTTGGAAACGAGTGAGCATAAATGAAACATTTTCCCAATCCCATCAAACCTTAGTGGCACCTATATGAATAAAACAAGTCTATTTCGTGATAAGTTTTCTTTGCCTTGTATTATAGAACAAAACCAATCCTATGCCATCATGTGGCTTGTAAAAAATTTGAATGTGATAAGCAGTGAGCATGGATAATTGCATTTTCATGGGTTGTGTGCCATTTTTCCTTTTTGAGTGAAATTATGTATTTTTTATGGGAAAAATCTTGATTTTTACTATTGCTCATTGCTTTTTTTTTAGGATATTAGTGTCTCATGCTTGTAAATAGACTAGTGAGTGAAATGTTGATAGAAAGGGTGTAAGTGAGAAGGTGAAGGCAAGGCATGCACGTGTTACAAGTGGAAGATCGAAAGGATGGGAGTTGGAATGTGGTCTTATCACTAATTACAAAACTAATTGTAATCACTTTCATATATATTCCTTGAAAGTTAAAACCATACGTTTTTCTAAATGTGGGATAAAAAAGGCAAGGGCATGCACATGAGTTACAAGTGGAGGATTGAAAGGATGGGAGTTGGAATGCAATCTTATCACTAATACAAAACTAATTGTTATCTCTTTCATATATATGCCTTGAAACCATATGCTTTTTTAAATGTGGGATAAACTAATCACTATTTTTAAATATCATTCAAAAGTTGCTTGGGGCATAAATAAAAGTATAATGAATAAGGTGAAAGTATTGCTCGACACACATGCATGTTGGCACACATTTCTCTACCATTGGCATTTTTACACACCTCTACATCGAGTATGTTGATTTACAAACAATATAATTGTTATTCATGTGGGATAAATAATATGCAAAAATTGTTGTCCTCTTAATCTTTGAGCACTCCACTTTTTATTTTAAGTCCACATTGATGACTTACGTGAGGAAATAAAAACATCTCAAGGATTTAATTAAAATGAAAATAAGCAACAATAATAAATGCCTAGATATATGAGTTGAGATGGCAACACTACACACACATGTTCGTGAATCAACACAAAGTTTAATAAACATGATAGGTATACTTAGTTCTAGGGTTTGATGAGGAATATTGATTCATTATTGTGTTCAATAGCTAGACTTGTATTAGATGATCCTCAATTGGTTATGAAATTCACTATGCTTTGCTCTTTTTCCACTTCCATAGTGACAAATCTAATCACCACATTTGTGGATTTAAACCTTTTTTTTAAAAGATTTTGATCCCTTTCTTTATGAATTTGAACCTATGACTTGATTAAGATAAATTGTTTATTAATTTAATAAAAATAATATAATTATATCTAATGAAAATGATACTAACACTATACAATATTACCATAAATAGGTGTTTTGAAAAAATATGAGGTGGATTTTTGAAGGTGACGAAGCGAACAGAGAATGACAACAAACCCTAGTGCTAAGAATAGTTTGGAATCTGTGATTTCCCTTGCGTGGCGAGTAGAGGGAAGGTGTAGAGCTTTGGTTGTCATGATTGGGTTTTTTTCTTTTATGTTCTCTTTAGTCGGAAGCCTACCTAGCTAGGCAACATTTTTTAGACATTCCAGACACAAAAATAGATAAAAGGGAAGATACCCATGAGGTAGAATGTTTCCAAGGATTTTTTTAGTATGAGCCACTTAGGAAGGATGGGTTACAAAGGAGGATGAAAACATAAGCAAGAATGGCTAAGAAAGCTCTTCATGATGAAGTTTTATTGGAGGGTGCTCTTGATTCAGGAGGATAACAAAATAACCAGGAAATCCCAAAAGAGGAAGCCCCTTCTCCAAATAGAGGAAAAAAAGAGGAGACTCGAGAAAATGCAGTTCAAGGTAATAACTTAAGAATTCCAGTTACCTGGTGAAGTTGTTGATTGCATAGTTGAAAATCAAAATAGAACTGCTATTTAATTTTTCTTGAAACTATCCCCTTTGAATTAAACTTTTACAAATGGGCTAAACAAAACTGGGATAATAGGGGATGGGTGATTGAGTCCATTAGGGGGTTGGGCAAAGGTTATGTAACCTGCATGTTTAAGTCTGCTGAGCATGCTCAAGCAGTTTTATAGTACGAGATAGATTGTTTGTGGTCAAATTTGTTATTTGCAAGCTTGGACCTTTGATTTTTATCCTGAAGGCCCTTCTCATTCTCACTATCCCATGTGGTTGGAATTCCCATTTTTGAATTTAGCCTTTGGACCATTCTTGAAAGATATTGTTTCCAAACTCGGTAAAGTCATATGGTGCAAACAAAGTGTTGATAAATTTGCTAGTTGAAGAGTCCATCCAAGGGTATGCATGGAAATTGATTTGAACAAACCTTTGCTAGAGAATATCAAATTGTTTGGTCCAAGTTTTGAATTGGATCAATCAATAGTCTATTTGAACAAAACAAATGCTTGCTTTTATTGCTAACAAGATGGTCATTTGATATGAGACTTTCCTATTAGGAAAAATAGGTTTGCTTCTTCTCAATTGCAAGTTTCTCCTACCAAAGTGGTCAATAATCCCAACCTGCAATAAAAGTCGACCATTAAAATTTCCTTTTACCTTGCCTTTCCATCTAACATTAATTCTACTTTGTTTGGTCATTCTTCCCCTTTGCAACCTTCCTTTGTGGACAATGCTTCTTATAAAGACGTCATTATGACTGATGAATGAAAAATTGTTTGGAAAAGAAATGAACTACCTTCTCCATCTTTTGTTTTCCACTCCACTCCACTTCCATTCATTCAAAGCA
The DNA here is from genome assembly GCA_007115665.2 of Sequoiadendron giganteum. Lineage (NCBI taxonomy): Eukaryota > Viridiplantae > Streptophyta > Pinopsida > Cupressales > Cupressaceae > Sequoiadendron > Sequoiadendron giganteum. Next base: position 652,751,362 of record CM021100.1, read on the forward strand.
TGAAACCATTTCACCATTGTATTAGAGAAAAAATGTATGCATTCAAAGTAAACATATACAACGCCATGGCACACAAATTTTTGCATGGAAACCTTGTTAGGGAAAAACCACAGTGGAGATTAATCCACAATTTGAGTACTCAAAATATAGCGTTTATAAAAAAAATGCATTTGCAGTCAGGCACACTGCCTAGAGCTCACTGCTCAAAAGAGAAAGGCTTACTACTTACAAAATTTATATTAAAACCATCTGAAGGGTGAACTGAGATAATAGCATCTGATCATGCTAGGTAACAGTTCTGGTGAAGCTCATGGATCTTATTCGAGATCTGCTCTCTGACTTTACACTTCGCTCTGCCCTATTCTGCTCTTTACTGCTCTGCTAGATCTCACAATTCACACTTCTTAATATTCGTACACACTTCACACACCATTAACTGATAAAAACAATCTCTTATATATATCCGCAATTCATCCAACAGTCGGCTTCATAAGGTATTAAGATATTTTAACTTGTCGGCCAAATCCACCACAAAATCTTTATGCACATCCTCCAAAGTCGGTTAAGACTAAGATAGGACCCAAATAACACTTAATCCAACATGGAGACTTATAATTAATTACATCTTATACATCCGTGAATTCCATCTTTGCCGGGTCGGCCTTCTAGCATAGATAATCAACAAATTACTGCACCGTATCTTGTAGATTCTATAGACCTTCCTCAAAGATCAATAACCCAAAATATCTGTCTGGTGGGATGACTAGATCACCTTTTATGCCTTTAATCGGATCCTCTGTTCTTTACTGTGTTCTGCCGGTAGGAGCCAAAATAGTGCCGTTCATTCAGATGCAAGACTTGGGTTGCATGACTTGGGTTGCCATCAATGACAACACCTACAAGCCAAACTCTTTAACCATATGCCAACAGAACCACCCCATGTAGATTTGGTTCTCCTCCCCCTAACTCCAAACAAAGGTCAAGGTCTCCACCCGTTGGTTCAAATAAAAAAGGGAACAATGAATATGTGGTTGCCACTTCTAATCGCTTTGGTGTCTTTCCACAAGAGGATGATAACTCTCTTGTTGGTTTACCATGAATTGCAAAATATTATCCTTGAATGTGAAAGGGTTTTCTCACCCTCATCAAAAATTTAAAGCCAAAGATACTACAATGAAATGGAAACTTACGTGTTATTGTTACAAGAAGTTAAAATCAGCAATGAACGTTTGGATATGGCTCTTTTTAACCTTTGGAAGGATGCTCTTTTCATTCATACCTCACATAAGGAAGGCAGTGGTGGAGCGGTGCTTGGATTGTTGCCTTGGATATCCAAACATGACATTGGTAAGGGAGAGGACTCAACTCATCACTATGTTTGGGTCCTTTCCTTTATCAATGAACAACCCTTGGGGTTTTTTTTTTCTCTATTTATGCTCCTAACAACTCTAAAGAAATAGATGTTCTTTGCGATTGGATGTATAAAAACCTCCCTAATGCTGATTGGGTTTTGGGAGGATATTTTAATATGGTGGAAAACCATGAGGACCATAGTTGGTTTATCCATTTTAAACTTAGTAACGAGGAATTTGAAAAATGGATGTAGTGTCAAAATTTTCTTGGAGTTACTGGTACTATTCATAATAAATTCTCCAATCATGTTGATAATTGGTATACTTGGTCTAATTGTAGACTAGGTAATGATCGAAAACGAAGTAGATTGGATCATTTTTATGTATCTCATAACATATAGTCGGACAAGTTTACCTTAGATTATTATGTGCAAGGAGATTATTCAACAACATTATCAGATCATTTTCCTATTTTGCGTTCCTTTTCTCTCTTGAAAAGTATGGATCCCCCCTTTGAACTCCCCTTCAAACTTAATATATCCCATCTTAAAAACATTGAATGTGTTTTTGCTTTAGCGGGGATTTGAAATTCGATTCCTAAACCTCTTGAAGGGGAGTCATGGATTGATTGGTGGCATTTTGCTATATCTAAATGAATTGAACTTCTTCGTGCCTTTGGAATAAGAATGGCATGGAGATGTAGACGTAGAGAAAAATCCCTCCATGGGTAGCTTGAGCATGCTAGAAAAAAAATGAACATTGATCCGCATAGTGAAAATATTCAATACCATATTATTATTATTGAAGCTCAATTGTGTAAAATGGATCATTACAAAGAGCAAGGAGCCAAAATTAGAGACAAAATTCAATGGAATAAGGATGGGAACAAGGGTTCTAAATATTTCTTTAAATAACTCAATTACAAACACAAAAAAGAGAAAATAAAGGCTATAAGGGACAAAAAGGGATATCACATTGATAATGTTGATATTATTAGTGTGTTCTATGATTATTATGAAAAGTTGTTCAAAGAGGAGTTCAATTGGACAAATATTCAACAAACCTTGGAAGAGAGTACACAATATTGTATTCCTACTAAGATTGATCTGAGTTATAGCAATTTCTTGGACCATATTCTCTCCTTGGACGAAATTGAATGTGTTGTATTTGCTATGAAATCATATAAAAGCTCGAGTGTTGATGGTCTTCCAATTGAATTCTATCAAACTATGTGGGATCATATTAAGGATGATTTTTATTTGTTCTATCTAGAAGCCTTTTAAAGAGGTTCCTTAGGTCCTAAGATTAATAAAGGCTGAAACTTATTTCTAAGTGGAAAAATGAAAACACCATTGTTGGTAGGCAGCCAATTATCTTACTAAATACTTAATATAAAATCATTGCTAAGGCTTTAGTGATCAAAATTAAATCTATTGTGCAGATGATTGTGAGACATGAGCAAAGAGGTTTTCTAAAAGGAAGATATATACTTGATAATTTAATGTTGGCTTGGGAGACTATGAAATAGGCTCAACAATTAAGTCAAAACGCTTTGATGGTCAAGTTAGTTTTTGATAAAGCTTATGATAGAATTCGTTGGAGTTTTATTCTTAAAATGCTGCAATGGTTGGATTTTGGTCACAAAATTTGTAATCATGTGCAAATGTTGTTTCAAGATGCTAATTCCCTCATTATTAATAATACTATATCAAATTCCTTTGAGTTACAATGTTCTGTAAGGCAGGGTTGTCCTTTGTCCCCATTTTTATATGTTCTTACAGTCAATGCCTTGGGTTATTTTCAAAATTCTACCAGATGAAAATTATCAAATGTATTTCTATCCCTTAGAGTAAGGTGGTGATTAATTCTCATTTTGCTGATGACAATATGCTTTTCTTGCATAACTTTGAAGAGGAGTTTAATAATACAATAGGCATTTTAGAACTGTATTGTAATTTTCTGGTTTACTTCTAGCTCACAACAAGATTGAATTTCTAATGACTCAACTTCATCCTATTCCACATTGGATACCAAATGAATGAAGACAAATTAAACACGGAGAGATAACTAGATACCTTGGAATTCCTTTTGGTTTGGGAGTTTCTTTGTCTCAAATGTGGGGTTTGTTTTTAAATAGACTTAAGAATAAGCTGTTTAATTTTGGTAATAAATTCTTGTCCTTAGTTAGCAAGATTTAAGTTGCCAACATGGCTTAAATTTGATGGTCGACCCTGCTTGTCAAGCAATTTTTTTTGTGACAGTCATTTATTTGAAGTTGCCTTTCAAATATTAACTAGCACTTGCACCAGAGGGGGTGCAAGGGTTACACCGATAAAAAAATATATAGAAGTAAGCATGGGAGTGAAGTTCAGTTTAAAACTTGTACATTAGTGTCTATATAGTTTTTGAACATCTTCGTAATACAAATTAGGTGTTTTATTAAGGAGTTCTCTATTTTACATTGTGTCTTTTAAACCATACATGTATGAAGGGTAGTGTGCAATTTTTTTTATGATAACTATTGCATTTACAACATCAATAGTAATTGAAACATTTGTCTATTTATAATTCTATAATGTTTAAATTTGACATTAGTAGAGACTGCAACAATACTTCCAGAAATTTAGAATCAAATTACATCATGCATCTTGGAGAGATTGCTTCAATAACGAAAAATAGATTTCTATAGTTATACAATGGAAAATAAAGAAAAGCTTATGAGCATGGAAATATGAAAACCAAAAGGATCATGGCTACATCACAAGAGAATACAAAATATGATGGATGGCAGATGAAGTCAAAGATACAAAATTTGATTTACAGTACAATAACAATCAACTTGGAAGGGATCCATCTAGAAATACAATATCATTATCAATGCAAACAATAAATATATTCAAATATTTTATCATGAGAAACATAATTATATAGTGTTGATGTAATTAATAATGCCAGGATTAATATCCAAGTTCAATCGTTGCAGTTTAATACTCTAGAAAATAATTTGCCAAAGGGTTTGAGTATGTTCCATGACACAAAGGTTGACTAAGAGCCTATTAGTCCATAGAAAGCGATCAAATTGAGGAATAGGTGGCCTTATCTATGATTTAACAACAATGATATATAGATTCCCTTAATTTTGCAAACTAATATTGAAAGGAACAATAATAATAGAGTAGATTGGATTATATTCAAACTCAGATCAGTAGTGGTAACCAATGTTGTTCGTTACAAGAAATTTCAAAGCTTATTCTTCCCCAGAGAAGGATGTCTTCTTATTTTTCTTCTACAACAAATGAAAGCAATACAAATTTATCAACTTTTGTATCAAGAGTTCATAATTTTTAAACTAAAAAGTAATAAAATTATTTACTTTAGAAGCCAATATGGATACAAAACTTAAGCTATATGAACTCTATGAGCTAAGTAATTCTAAAATATGGATTTAAGGAAAACAATAGAGATGATGAGGTAGGTGTGGGTTTTCCATGACAACAAGAGGGAGTACTTTAGGTAAAGAGAGGTTGTAGGTCTAGAGGTTTGGGCTCTCTTGGGTTCATTCATAGAGGTGGTTGTTCTCCTAATGAAGTAGAAAGTGTTTATCAAGTGCCACATAACATTTAATTGAATCTAAGAACATAAATTGACTCATCTCAATTTGTATTTTGCAAAAAGTGACACAACTTCTTTGTAGAAGGATAGAGGAACTAGAGGAAGAAATAAATAAAGATGAACTTCAACTCTATTCGCATGATGAAAATAACTTATTTGAACACAATACATTCTTTGGCTTCTTTGAGTTGTAGTGGTAATTTTTTTATGGAATAAACAAAGATGATCTTGAGCTCTATTCATATGTTGTAAGAAAAGTACACTCATACAAATGTTTTTGTATGGTTTCCCATCAAATGAAAATAGTGAATTTTCAAGACAATGGATTTTCAAGTATTCAATAATCATTGCCAAATAAACATTAGTGAAATAGGAATACTTAATGCCTTAAATTCTAACAAACATTATATTTTTCAATAAGATGAGTTCAAGTGTTAAATGTAAGAAAATCTAAATATAATAACTAATTTAACAACATTATTTTTATGAGTCTATCACAATGAATTTGTAAATAAAATTGATCAAATTTCTAATAACATTATAATGAATATGTATAAGAAAGTTTCCATTGAGAAGTGACTTGAGAGTAGCCACCTACTCTCATATTAATACTAATGTTTAAAATAGACTTTTCTTGGTTCTCGGGAGATACTCCCATTGTTGTAAAATACATCAACACTTTTACTTTAACACAGGTGTAGCCACTAGAAAAGGATATACATTATAAAACTTATGCATGCTATGTAACTTCATATGTTTATAACTTTTGATAAACCTTGGTAAATCCCAATGTATCACCAAAAAATCCATGTTGCAACCATTTACCCTCATAAACTATGTTGACATGAAAATGTGCTTTTGATGCATCAGGAGTGATGAAGGATAAGAGAAGATTAACCTATTCCAATTGATTCCACATGAGCTTATCACAAGCATTATTGATCAAGCTAATGGTTAACAAAATATTAAAATCATTGAACAAAATTAATCAAAGGAAATTAATTCATGCTACAATATTGTTGTAATATTTTGGCAATACTTGATCCACACCAATATTGTTCACTATGTTAGCTAATGCATCTACCTCCTATTGATATGTTATACATATATATTTTTTGTATCAAGTTATTGATGTTGTATCCTAGCCATACCATATAGAACGATTTTGAAAAATATGTCATTTCCTTATCACATTCTTATTGGCATTCATATACATATCAGAGCATTCATATACATATAAGAGAAACTTAGCACTTTATTTATCTAGACCCCAATCCGAAAGCTAAATAGTAATATAATTTTCTTCAAAATTGTTGATGTATATAAAGAACTTTCAACAAATCTTATTTAGAATACTTTTGACCATATTCCCAATAATTTTCTATTTGGAATAAGTAATCGATTTTTTGTTAGCCTTAATTCATATTAATCACTAACAGGAACCAAGTCTACACATACCCACCTAGTTTAGTATCCAAACTATAATTGACAAGTACCTGATTGTGAAACATAAGTTTCACATCAATCCTAAATCATTGGTGGAACATTAGACAAAAAACCCATACCATGACAATTGAATAAATATCATAAATTTAAATCAACGGCAAGAAAAATACTACAATGCTTGGGAACAAAAAAGAAGCCAGATTCTTGCCTCATCATCACGAAATTAAGTTTAGATTTTTAATACCCAGTAGGTAGTGGTCTAAATGCCCACTATGAGAAGGAATCTAACTTGTAAACTGGGTTTGAACTAATGAGGCCCAGGGCTCAAAAGATAACTCATAAGTATCAAAAGCTCTAGTTCAAAACTTTTCTGGAGAGAAATCTCAAGGGAGTACGTGCCAACCACTAGAGGTCAAGTGGTGTTAGGGACATGAGATTTTCACCTAGTTGCAGAGAGAGTCAATGGTAAAAATCCAATAATCCCTACTCTACATACCTAGGCAAATAAATTATCCTACCCCATTAGGTTTAAATTGAAGACAAAGGTCTAGTGCTAAGTATTTGGCAACTTCCAAAACTACCCCAAACTATTTATCGAACCTCTTGATGACTAGTTCATCTTATAAATCATTGTATTGGTGTTGGACTACTCTACTGCTAAGCTACCAACCCTCTTGGTAATCGGCCCATCTTTGGTTAAAATCTGGTTCATTTCCTAAAACCCCCTTGAGCCACATTATAGATTCTTGAGACTCCTAGTTTGGCCTAATTTTGTTGGCTTGTTGGCTTGTGCTTTGATATCATGTTGAAAAATAATAAGCACAAATATTTCCTAAAATCTAACTTGTAATGGTAACAATTATATAAAAAAAATATTATTAAGTTCATAGAGGGTTTTCATAGAGGGTTTTACAATGAAAAATACAAATATTTATAAATCATTGTATTCCCACAATTTCCCAAAACTATTACAAATAGAAAACTAATTTAAAATTGTTCAAATAATAAAATATCTATCTTGCAGATTACTAACTCCGACGTGGCAACTGAGAATACAACTATTTACTGCCCAAACAAGAAAATTTTATGATGTTCAATACCACCCTCACTATGATATGAGGGCATTGAAAATTTCTCCCAAAAGACAATACTGTTTTGTTGGTTGTTCATACTTTAAATCATAGAATATGAACAATGTGGTAATGTGCTGAGTCGCGAGGAGAAGGATAGTAAAATTCCAATCAAAAGGGAAAAAACTAGTGTAAACATTAAAATATGATCACTTTTTCTTTACTTTTATTTATTACTTGTTGACACCATGGCTTCAATGTGTACAAGAGTAAGGAAAAAATCAATAGCAATGGATATAGTTTGAAGCAAGCTTCTTCCCTCAAGTGGCTGTAAAAGGATAATTTAATCATAACGATACACTATTATTTCCCATAAAAAATCTCTTGAAAGCAATAGAAAAGGCAGAATGCACTAATGTGATAAGTGGAGAGGTCAGTAAATATGTGATAGCTGCATGCCTCACACGTTTGGCTTGGTAGTATGCTCCACGTTAGTTATGGTTTCCTTGTTCTCATCTCCATGCATCATTTTGTCTAGAAAGCTGTAGAAATCTTGCGATCTAGTTCTTGTTCATTTGTGAACAGATTGAAGCAACAATTATAGGGTGGCTAGTGTGGAGCATGAAAACAAATTTAACCTGCAACCAATAACTATTTTCATTTAAGAGGCTGCAAAATTATTGTCTTGAGCTAAGTACCCAGTAAGTCAAATACCACAATATTTTTAGAGCTACTTTGGTTTATTGTGAATAGATTGAACCAACAGTTGTAGAGAGTTTGGTTTTGGTTCGTCTCATTTGTTCGTCGGCTTACTGAGTCAAAGACTAATAGAAGGGCTCTAACAGACAAGAATGTGGAAGGGCACAACAGACAAGAATGTGTCCAGTTGCTCATGGGAGAGAAAGACAAAAAGACATGGGGAGATACATGTGCTACGATGGCCTCCAACCGACATTTCATTCTGAAGCTTCCCTTGACCTAGCTACAACAATATCACTTGATAGAAAATGTAGGGAGGGCTATTTCCCTCTAATGTTATGTTGTCAAATCCATTACGACCCCTCAATATCAAAGAACTGATCTATTTTTTGTGGCTTCTTCAGGTCTTAGTGGTGCTGAACTTGGAGGATCGAGTATGGTAGAGAACACACTTTCTCCATACGACAACTGCTCATACGGCTGCACCGAAATATTAATCTTCCCCATTCTCTATCAGGGCAGTATATTTTCAAATAAGAAGCCCCATACATTCCTCCAACCATTTTATAGCTTGATTGAAGGGTAGTAGGAAAGAAGGATCAACCAATCGAGGCAAACACAAGATCCCTCCCTCAGAAGTGAAAAGAATTGGAGTGCAGTCTGCGAGACGTTGCAATTGATGGATTTCAGATGAGTAACATTTATTAGCAGAGATTTGTATGAGAGAATTAAGATTTGGTATTCACCTGTAGGTGTGGAAATGAATGGGATGCTCCCCTCTCTGAATGTGGAGTTCTGTTTACATACAAGAGAGAAGTTGGAATGCCCACAATTCGAACCCTCTATGTTGGAAGGGATAATTCTGGTTGCTAGATTTGGTGGGTAAAGCTCACAAGGTTTTGATGCCTATGACACTTCCTCCTAATGCCAAGTGAGTTTGCAGTAAAAATATTAAATGCTAATGCCAATTTTGTAACCATATTTGACATGAAACAACAATTTTAATTATTTTCCAATGGTTTTCCCAATTTACTACGGAACAAGCAGCAAAGGTTTGATGGTTTTGGGTATTTGTGCATGAGATTTGATGCTTGCAGATGCTTCCTATGGCCATAATTTTTTTTAGCAAGAATGTTATCTTTCTTCGCTCTGTTGTGATGTGGTTTTGTGTAATATTATCAATATTTTATAATATTTTATGGTTAGCTTTTTAGAAACAACATATAGTTACTGCGTTTATTCCTTCAAAGTTTATGTAATAATTTTTTTTTGGAAGACTGAAGATTTGTAAGATATCCTTGTACAAAATAAATAAATTTTAAAATATTCTGTGAGGCCAAAAGGTTTGTAAGATATCCATCTACAAAATAAATAAATTCTAAAATAAAGATACAAGATTGTGAAGTAATCAATGCCTTTGGTTGCTTGTCTTGATGACCAAGAACAAATTCCATAGTTAGCACTTAAGTATTACAGAGTGATGTTTTATGTTTGGAAAATCTAAATGCCTTTAAAGAGTGTAAGAAACACATTGACTGCATATAATAGTCTATATAAGCTACTAATTCTAATGTCATATTACATCAAATTCTTCTAAGGATATCCAACTCAATTGGCTCCATGCCCAACTCAATCGATTCATATGGGTTCTACAGGAAATGGTGAATGATGGCAAGCAATGAAGTGGTTGGAGAAGAGATTAATACTTTCTCTGTGATGAATTTCTTATGAGAGGCCTGTCATTGAGAAGCGATTGGAATTTTACATGGAATTCAATCTGATTTATAGGGAAAAAAATATTGAGCACTATCTAATTTGATATACCTAGATACAATCAGATTTGATTTTAGGTCGGTGGCGAAGGTGTAAATCTGATCTCTTAATAATAATAACTGCATTAGTTATGGCCTTATGTGTTTGTAATATGACATCACTATATTGAATGCTTTCAGAAGAGATCCGATTTGATTTGGAGATTGTTGACTCATTGAATGTAGCATAAAATTCCATCTAGTCTACGGTGAAGTTAACTCTGAAGGTAGAGTTTATTGGGTAAATGGTAAAACAACCTACATAAGCGGTTTGCCAGAGCGTGAGACAGGTTTCAGGCTGAAACCTCACACAGTATATAGCCTATCGGCTAAAGATCTATTTTAAGAAAAACATATGTAGATTGAAAAAACATATATAGGAATTATCACATAGAAATTTTGATAGTTTAACTAAATTTTTTCCTTTCAAGTGATATAGTCTTCCTAAAATTTTAATTGTATTTTATAGCTAAAATGACTAAATACGGCCATACGGCCATCAAACTTAAGCCCTGGTTGCCAATGAGATTCTCATTGCGACCCATGTGTATTACTCCTCTTGTTGGATGCCATCAAAGCAAGGTTATGAAGAATTGAATAGAATAACTCATAAGTTTCTATGGTCCAAATGGGATGGTAATGTTAGGTTCATTGCTACTTCATGGTCTCTTTGCATTCAGCCAAAACATAAAGGTGGCCTAGGACTTATAGATCCCAAAACTCAAGGGACTTGCCTTGCTGCAAAATAGATTATTAGAGCTACAAGTGGAGATGAACCTTGAAAAATATTAGTTCATCAACGTATCATGGAAGCTTCAATAAAAAAAAGTGGTAAACTGTTGGCTAGTTAGATAAATTACTCTTATCCCTGTCCTTTGAAATCAGAGCTTCTTTTCCTCTGTAATCTATATGGAAAGCGTGGCAAAGAGTTTGATTTTTTAAAAAACAAAATGACTCTTCCCTGCAACACGGTTTCAATTTTTCTTTTGCTTCATTATGGTGGAGTAAATTTGTTACTTATCATAATCAACCTTTGGTGATAATATTTCTAAGATATGCTAATTATTTGTTCAAAAAGGGGTTAGACAGTGTAAAGATTTGTGGGATTTTGATATCCTTGATTGGGCTCCATGGAATAATATCAAAAATTGATATGGGTTGAATGACAATTATAAACAATTTTTGTTTTTTATTCAATCACTTATCCCTTTTGATCTGACTATGAAATTATGTACTTAAAGGGATTGCTATTTCTTTAAAGATTGGAAATGGTTGTCTTTCAACCAATTCAATCATTTCCCTTTAAAGCAAATTTATATCTAGTTACTTCCAAGCTAGCATCTTATTGGTGTATTAATCCTCATTTGAATCACAAATGGAAGTGTAGATTTAGTTGCAAATTTTGGTCTAAAATGAGTGCTCAAATATGAAAATCTAAATTCGAATTTGATACACAGGTGCTGGTTTTGAAAATATTACATTGCAAACTACCTGTGGGAGATAGATTGAGATGTATTATGGTCCAACCGACCAACTATTCATTTTGTCATGATATCAAAATTTTGAAACATATCTTTTGGGACTATTTATATGTTTTGATTAAGGTAAAAACAGGTTTTGAAGGGACCCCGAAATCCTATACAAGCAGATTTTGAATGGATCTAGAACCCTCAACCAGATTGTTGTCAAAACTAAAAGACATGAAGGCACAAACAACCAAATATAAAAATGCAACCAAGGCCAAGAGCCACAACCGACTACAAAGCCGCAAACAACCAACAACCGGCCAAAAACTAGCTCCCAAACAAGAACCATCAAGATTTACATTTAGAATTACTCTTGTGGGAGTGGAGAGTCATGTCAAAAGGAAGTTTAGAGGACTTATATTTTTTTCCCTTTATAGTGATCCAACCCTCTTCCACTATTTACATGTTAAGAAACAATGGTTTATTTTTTTTAAAAATTTCCTGATAATTTTTAATCATGTTTTGCATTGGAAAAAGGCTATTCTTGGCCTTGGTATGCAGAACGATGTGATTTCTGATTCTATTCAACAAGTTATTTTAAGAAATATATGGAATAACAAATGTGTTGCTATGTTTTCTAATGACTATTATCATGTAACTGGTATTGAAAAGCTTTACTCTGATATATTTGTTTAGGTGGCTTGTTTTTTTTTGCAACTCCAAGTCTTGTGCAAGAAGAATGAGTAGGTCAAGTATCGTCTACGACAGATCAAAGATCAAGTTATGCAGTTTCAGCTTGATAGTAAACTTAGCTTTAGTAAATATGTTGTGTAACTTATGTAAGAATTTTTATTGTAGTCTTGTGGCTTGGATATTGGAGCTTTTTTTGTTGTATCACTATTCACTCAAGCTACTTTTGTAGTTGCATTCTTATAATTTAATTTTGTTTTGTTAAAAAAAACTATAAATATTAAATACCTTTTTAATGCTTGTAAAAATATATATATTTTTTGTTATTCACTATGAAACACTTATGTCGACATTCCACCTAAATACTAGCCGTAACACCCTAGTGATAGAGGAAATTAAGGGGAATGAGCATTATAAGGATAGTTGCAAAGAAGGGAAGACCGAGTTTGTATTTAAATTTATCAAATATTTATGTGCACTCAAGATTTGTAGTATTTATTTGCTAGTTTCAATGTTCTAAATGATAAAGAGAATTCCTTAAAATTTAAGCTAAAAAACGTATTTGAAGTGATTGGGTCCCTTAAATCTAATCATACTCTCAATGCTTGCATGCTAATTATTGGAGTCGTTAAGTTACTAAAAACATATTAAACCCTTATTTATGATTAACAAGTGTATGGGTTTTAAGTTATTAAGTTAGCTATGTATTCTATTTGGACAACACATAAAATAAATTTCTACACATGTTCTATAGTAACCATCTTTTCTAGAATTTTTAAATATTTCCTCAAACCTTGGATATTAAACCATTGTTTATGATTTCTACAAAATATTTTAAAATAAATTATCTTTTATAAATATTATATATTGGAGCAAGAATTCTTTGGAATAATCATTGAATTGTTTATGTATATAGAAGAAAAATAATTACACATTGGGAGGTGTTCATAATGATGGAAGTCTAAGGTACAAGAATTTTTAGATCTATTAAGATCATATATATTCAAGAAAAAGAAACAAAAGGGAAAACTTTTAGAAAAAGACAAGTAGGAAATATGAAAGCATGTAATAACCCATCATTCATTTATATGATTTCAAGATTCCATCTAGTTATTTGTAGTGATATCTACATTATATATTATGATGAGATCTTTTAACAATTTTGTAAAGGTAACAAATGTCATGTAGTGATTAGTACTTGTCTTTATAGTATTGTAATTATCGTATTTTAGATTTAATAAAAGTTAAAAGTAAGTTTTGTTAATTATAGTATAACTAGCACTTGCACCACGGGGGTGCAAGGGTTACCCCAATAGAAAAATATATGATTCTGTTTCAACCCATAGTGGAGTGAATTTGTTGTAAAATTTCAAAGTTAATTCTCCTTGCTAGGTACATTTTGCTCATCTTTTGTACAGATGGTATTGTTTTGTTTTTCATGTTTACATCCACTTGAACCCATTATGAAGGAACTTTAAAGATAAAGACGAAGGTGATTTTTAGTTCACAAATTAGCTAGCATGCTTCTCGTGCACATGATGCCCACCTTGTGGATGCAAGGAGAGTTTTGAACCAAACCAAACCTTAGAAAGAAGAATATAAATGAACACACACATTTCTAAACCTTGTGGCTTCTATCATTTTTTAAACAAAAAATTAATTACCAGCACAAGTATTTCATTATTTGGTCCAACTATTTTTGTATGTAGTTCTCTTTCAGTACATACTGTATGACAACACAACCATTGAAAAAAAATGCAATGGATTCTTTGATTTGCCGCAAAAAAATAAAAGCTGTAAAGGAATGCCTTTTTCAATGGAAGAGAGTACAGTTTTCGCGAAGTGGAAGAATGTATGAGCTTTGGGGTAGATAATTTGTGGCTTTGCAAGAGGAAGAAATTTGCACAACATAATGCATGTAATATATTAGAAAAATATACAATAGATACTATATGTTCACACTGAAACAATTAAACATCGCACAACATATAGGTGTAAAAAAATACCTTCATGGGGCGGTGGGCCTAGCTTGATTGGCTAAAGCATCCTGTTGTAGGCAAGATGTCAAAAGGTCTAGTCTCCCCACTGTCCCCATGGTATCGGAGGGCGTGTCGCACCAGTGCCACCGGTCACGTGAAAAAACTTTATCAGGCGCACTGTAATTTATATGGGGACGGATACTCGACTAATTCCTGTAGTCTAAAAAAAATACCTTCTTTCACTGGAAGAGAGAAGCAAGGATTGCAACTGCATGAACTTGGCAAGATAAAATTTCTCAGATAAAACCAAGATAGATAAGTATGACAACAATAAATAGTTAAATGGGAAGTTGGAGCATTTTTAACACTAAAACAACTCCACTCTATTATATTAATTAACCAGTTGTGTGACTAGCATTATATCCCCTTGCCCCATGCCCCCACACACTTTTTCGTGTCATGCATATCTCCTTGATTCGACGCAAACACCCATACCCATACCCATTATGCATTTATTTCATTAACGGTTCTGAAGTGCAATTGAATTTATGAGGATGCATCTCTTTTAACTAGTAAAGAATTCAAATCAATTGCTAGAATCAATCGAGTCAAAACTATCCATTGCACTTATCTTATTGTTTCATGCAAGAACTGAAAGATGGGAAGTAGTCATATCAGTTGGATGTGATAGAGAGCCTATGTTGCTACGTGAATCATCCACAACATGGTAGCTACCCTAGTTGCTAAAATATTGCTTGGAGGTCTCTTTGAAGGGCTCACAATTGTAGATTTGGAACCCTCTCATCTCTCATAAAAAAGTATTAAGAAGAACCACTGGGATAAGACCATGGGAAGCAAAAATCCCTAATACGCCTACATTTTTGGAGAGCTTTGTAGTTAAACATGTGAGGGCAGTACTCCATCTCTCATTCTTCAACAATATCTCTGTACTTGTTTCACTTCAACGACACAAGCGATGCTGGCGCCACCATCAGTAGGAGGACGAAGCATATGTGGTAATACCAACTATCAATCTAGAATTTGAGGGTGGAGGAATGGAATGGAAACATGCTCGAGACAAGGTACTTGGTGGAGGAAATGAATATCGAAACTCTCTATATAGAATTGTCTCCCCCTCTATCTCTCTTTCTTTTTCTTAATCTCTCCAAAGATCAATTAAACTATTATATTTTTTATATATTAATTTGATTTGTTCTATATAAAAATATATTAATTATTTATTATAATAATTTCATATTTATATTTGTAAGTGTGAATAAGGTGTAAAGCACTAAAACACTTCATAATACGACATTATATCAAAGACAAATCTAATTGAACCAATTCAAAACAATAATCTACTGAAGGCATCATATTGCTCTTTATCTCCAAAGATTTATTAAATCACTGTGGCTCTCAGATCATGTAAGCACTATGATTGTTAAAATGACAATTCAGAGAACGAGAAGGATGCTGATAATATGTATATGAATAAAAGAAACTAATGCAATATGAATTGACATGAAAATTGACCAATGCAGCTACATGAGGCAGCCATGATATGAAAACTTGATGCTTGATGCTTGAATGCTTGGATGTTTGGATGTTGGATGCTTGATGAAATTCTGTAGAGTAAACTTGCTAACCTGGGATTCTTTTCTTGGTTCAATGAGGCTTTATTTATAGAATTCATGGCTGTAGAAATGCACAGGGATGGAAAACAGAGGCTTGGATTCAATTTGGAGGATTGAATGGTGAAAGATGGAGGAGATTGAGAGAATTTTGGTGATTGTCTTTACCCATGAAAACACCAGGCAAGAGAAGAGGAAAGATTGATGGAGGAGGATTGAGAGATAAATTTGGAATTTGTCTCCAGTTTGTCTCCAAAACTTCCCGTGAAGTTTCAAAGCATTAATTTTGACATATTTTAGACATAAATTAGACATAGGATATCTAATTCAATTTTGAGGAAAAATAGATGGAATATTCTTTATGCTTTTATTCAAATATTTTGATTTATTTAAATTAGCAAAAGAGGGATAAATAATTTAATAAAACGAACTATAGAAGTTGTTTATTAAATTAAACAGAAGAATATGACATTTAATCAATAAAGTGTTTAATCTTTATTTAATTAATTTAAGATTGACGTGATAGAATAGAATAGGAAAATGATAACTAAATCAAACAAAGTATTTAATTTTGTTTTATTTAATTGAATTATTTAAATGTGAATGTGAACGTGAACTATATGAATAAATATTTCTATTTATTCAAACAATAGAGGAAATTAGGATAATTAATCAAATAATTCATATTTAATTAATCGGAATTCTCCAGACCAATTTTAGGTGTATACATTTTGCCCCTCTTCAAAGTGATGTGTTTACGCGTTGCTTTGAAGAAAATTTTTGCTACTATTGCCAGGATCGATGATAAAAAAATAATTCCGTATGCCCCAGACATGCCCCAAATATTGATTTTCAAATGATTGCTGATAATATGCCCCTCGGGAAATAAATTAATGATTTGATGATTTTTTTGAGAAACTTCAAAATTTGATGAATAAATAATTTATCTCCTGATAAATGATGAAGAAAAATACAGCCCGCAGATGTCTTTCAATTAATTTCATGGATAAAATTAATCAAAATATAATAAAAAACCCACCAAAATCCCTTTTCAAAAGTTATATATAGTCCAAAAGGTCATTTTTAAAGTCATTTGTACTTTGTGAGATTCAAATTCTTGTGAGAGAAACATTTCAGTCAGTTGGAGCAAGATGCCAATCCCTTACCACACTCACCGTTTCGAGTGCGTGCGACGTCACCGACGACCAGTCGCGTACGGACCTTCGGTATGTACCCATTATCCTCATTTTTCGTGCAATTTTGTTTTTTATGCTTTTTAATGTTTGTGACGTTTTTAAGCTAATTTAGCGCTTCCAAGTCGCGCTGTAGCGCTTTCACTTTGGTGTAGCGCTTCTAATAGTTATTTTAGCGCTTGCTTTATTTTCTCTAGTGCTTCCATAGGATAGTTTAGCGCTTTCACGATTTTAGTGCTTAGGTAGTTAGTTTTAACGCATCAATGCTTGATTTTAATGCCTAGAAAGTTCTAGCGCTTTGGTTTGGTATATTAGCGCTTTTATGGTCTGTTTTAGCGTTCTTGGTAAAGTGGCACTTTGATGGATTGTTTTAGCGCTTCGATGCGATAAAACAACTCTTAGGGTGAAGTAGCGCTTCCAATGCCTGTTATAGCGCATCGAAGTGTTGGAGTAGCGCTTCGGATAAAATAGTGCTTTGGGTGCCTGTTTTAACGCATCCGATTGATAAAGTAGCGCTTTTGAGATTTAATGCCTTGGATGCCTATTTTAGCGCATCCATGTTAGAATTGAAGATTTTGACTTAGTTAACCTTGATTTCGTCAATTCTGATCATGTCCATTCTTTGGATTGGTATGATTGATAATCCCAATTCTTGATGTTGGATTTTAATGATTTAAATAAGACTTACTCTCATGATAGGCGAGAAGAAATCCTATTTTTGATGATCCTCATGATAGGCGAGGAAATGATTCAATATTTGATAAACCTTATGATAGGTGATATTAGATAATGTTTATAATGTTTGATGAACCTCATGATAGGTGAGGTTTGTTGATGTTCGCTCATGAATTTTGATCAAAAATTCATACCAATTTTTGGATTAGACTTGATAATAGAATGAATTTTGATTTCTTGACATAGTGCACTAATTGTAGATTTTTCATTGTGATGATAGGAGGATCTGGGTACTCTCCAGATGCGAGAGAGGTTTCCTTGGACCACTAATTTGATACCTCATTTGACACCAGATGAGATTCAGGTTATAGATTGATTTGGCCTCACCAGTTTACTTAACATGCCCTAGATTAGGATTAATCAGGGTCTCCTTACTACTTTGGTTGAGAGGTGGCATAGTGACCACAACACCTTTCACTCACCCACCGGTGAGATGACAGTCACACTTGAGGATGTGTGTCGGATTCTGCGCATACCGTTTATGGGGGAGATCGTGGTACATGATTCTCATGAGGCTGGTGGGAGAGATGCTCTCCGTAGAGTGTTTCAGGATCAAGATATTGTAGGTTCGAGTGTCCGATGGAGGAGGTTTGCTGATGCATACGCTTCACTACCAGCAGTACTTGTTGGATTCATTAGAGGTTTCCTTTGCCCTGATCGCAGGTCAAAGGGATTCCTTGTGGGTTGGGGCAGGATTCTAGAGAGCATGGTCATACATGGTATGAGATATGCGTGGGGGATGTGCATGCTGGCACATCTCTACCATGACCTTCATTCAGTGGTATACCTTGGGGCGCACAGTTTATCAGCAGGGATGACCCTGTTACAAGTGTAGGCATGGGAGCACTTTTCCATTTCTCGACCATTTCCAGTTATGGATAGACCAGCTGACAGATCGTATGTGTTTCGATACAGAGGCAGATTTACCCAGGATTAGATGGGTGAATTGGAGCATTGGAGGTGATTTTTTGATGATACAGAGAGCGTCGTCTGGTGGCCATATCTAGACTGTGAGTAGTGGGATGAGGACGATGCAGTGTTGGGATATGTCTGTGATTCTATGTACCTGATTGACCAGACACCCTTTGTTTTGGAGAGGTTTTTTCTACGACGAGTGTACAGGCAGTATGACATCGTTCAATGTATGCCTCAGGGGGTAGCCCACTATGCTAGGCGGTAGAGTGATGTACTTGATTGGGGACCATGCCTATCATATGAGGTCTTAGTAGAGGGATGCAAGGAACTGCAACCATCACCCTGAGACATGCACAGAGACATTGTGGAGGCACCTATTACAGAGGAGTACGCTGCATTTTTGGCTTTGACTTCGCATCCGCGTATCACTATTCTGGACGAGCCAACACCATTACCCATAGAGGAGGATGTGGCTGAGGGTTCTTCGGATAGTGAGGGTGATACTCCGTTAAGTAGTAGTACGGAGAGTGGTAGTGATGGCAGCGATAGTGATGACAGTGATGGTGGTGGTGGAGGTGGTAGAGGGGTAGGGCCAGTCAGTGTTGGTCCGTCATCTAGTAGGCCTTGCAAGAGGCGAGCAGTGGAAGTACCGTCAGTTGACCACCGGAGATAGATTGTAGGTCTCCAGACACAGGTACAAACATTGCAGGGACAGTTGGTATAGGCTCGGGGTTTGCTGGTTTAGACGCAGACTCAAATGCATGCTCAGGCTCAGGCCCATGCTCAAGAACCAGTGCAGGTACAGGGATAGTTGGTCGCTGTGCAGACTCAGGTTGCCACATTGATAGCCGAGTGAGACAGTGCATGTGAGATTGTTGAGAGGGCACATGAGACAACTGAGACCTTACAGAGAGTGGCCGATGGTACCTCAGTGAAAGATTATATGAGAGAGGTTCTGCGAGCTGGCGGAGAGGCAGAGTTCTACGGGGGTAGATATCATGATGCAGTGCCTGCCGATTGCAGAGTCAGCTATGCTTCGTCGAGATCTGAGCGGATTCATACTCAGACAGTGAGTGAGGGTGTGACACAGCCTTCACGGAGAGATCCCAGAGATCTTGGTCCTTTTGGGGGTGGTGGTGGTACTGATCTTGTTGGGCCCACACATTCTGGCAGTAGCAGATCATAGATGCTATTGTGATTCTGAGATTTTCCTTTTTGAGACATGATGTATACTATGATTTACCTCATTTTTGATGGTGTATCTTTATTTTTAGACTTCATTGTATACTTGAAATTGATGATATATATATGAGATGTAGTTGATGTGATTTTATGATGGTTTATGATTTCTATGTGATGGATGCATTTATCATGTGATTATGTAACATGTGATGTTCTATATGAATGATTTTATTTCAAAGTAATGATGCTATGATAAATGCATTTTATTTGAAATTTGATGATGATAAAAATGATGGAAATGCATATGCAGATTATATGATATTTAGATGTATGATGTGATGTATGAATCTCTAAATGATGATTTATATGAATGCTTAAATGTGATAAAGATGTATGGATGGATGGATGATGTAATGATAATAATGACATGACTTGCATTTATTTTAAATGTGATAAAATGTATGGATGACAAATGATGTATGGGTTTAAAAAGTGATCAAATGCATATGATGTTGATGGATGATAATGTAATGAATGTTTTTATGGTAAAATGAACATGATGTATTTATGGTATAATTTAATGCATAATTTATTTGATGTAGAAATGCATGAATGATGAAATGAGGAAAACTTAATGATGAGATGATGACTTTTATATGTTTTTGATAATTTTTGGATTTATGTCAAGTATATTCAACTATATTTGTAGATAAGATAATCATTAATTGGAACCCTTTATGCAACAAATATTCTACAAATAATGAATTATGATGAATGCAGTCTAATTTTATCATGCAACTATATGCAAAACCATTGTCATTTTAATAGTACTTTTGTGCTTTGTGTCATCATTGAGCTTTTATTGGATGTTGAAAGTGAGTACAAGCATTAGTGGTATGTGTTAGACCAATGATGGCTTGAGTACTTCTTTCATGATTTTTGATATTGCAAATGAACACAAGCATCTAGGTATAATTGAACCGAGATGACCTGAGCATTCATTGCATAAACAAACAAAGATTAATCATTTTAGTGTGTGAATTTTGAATGTCATCGGTGATTCATTTGCATAGCACATCCCCCGACAATTCACACATTTATATGATTAACAGACAGACAATAGACAATAAAAATATCATTCTTTTTCCTTGTTTCTCTAGTGCAATACATCATTGAGTTACTCCAAAGAAATGATAGTAAAAAAAATACAATTTATCCATTTGTTACTTAGAGTTTTTCAATCATTATTTAGATTTTAGATCATCCATCCTGATTTTGTGATTTTTGAAATTTTGACCAAAGACTTAACCTACTAACCTATCTTAGGGGTCTCAGGGGCTGATCAAAGATTAGCCTTGCCTACGTTACACATGTAGAGACCACGTAGTTCGACTGACACATACCTATGTTTTTGGATTTTTTTGCTTTATAAGACTGACTTTTTGACATATTTTTGGATTTTTGATATGATATGGATGTTTGATGCCTCTCTGATGGTGATTGATGTTGCACTTTGATCTTTGTTTTCATTTTTCTGCCATATTGTTGTTCACTCTTTGGTGAAATCGATGTTTTTGTTGCCCCTAGTGATATCCAAATGTTGCCCCCAAGCTTTGGAGTGAGACTTGACAATGTGAAATGATTTGATGATGGATGCAATGATGGCAAGACTAATGATATGATATGAAACAGTACTGACTGCCAAATTAAATGATCCCGATATATATCAAAATAGATGGGAAAGTTGATCTTTAGAATCACATATGACGCCTGTTTCCAGGTTTTCACCATATGTTTTGATTACACTCTTTGGTTTTGTGTATTTTTTTCTCATTTTTCTCATTTTCTTTCTTTTTGTATTTTGTATTTTTTTTTGTATTTTTGTGTTTCCAAGATGCTTGTTTGCTAGGTTTTCATCAAGGAAATCATTTTTTAGAAGTTTGACCTATGCACTAGGAGATTCAAATATAGAACTTTCTGAGATGGATACTGTTGATAGGTTCATCAAACAAATCCCCTTCTGATGTTGATAGTTGATATGCCCCTAATCCATATATTGATATGATGACAAAAGGACCAAGCCAGTTAGACTCAAATTTCCCTTTCTTCTCACTGTCTTGCTGATTCCTAGGGTTTTCCTTTAGTACCAAATCACCAACCTGAAAGACCCTCGGTTTTACCCTGTGGTTGTAACTCCTTGACATTCTTTATTGATAAGTTGTTAGATGATTAACAACTTGTTGACGACGCTCATCCAACAATTCCAATTCTTGCAGTTTAGATACCCTATAGTCTTCATTTGAAATGATTCCTCTGAGTGATACACGAAGGGATGAAATCTCTACTTCGATGGGAAATATGGCTTCTGATCCATATACCAAGGCATATGGTGTAGCTCCTGTTGGTGTTCTGACAATTGTTCTGTAGGCCCATAGTGTAGGATTGAGTTGAACATGCCAATCATGTCCAACATCGTTAACCATTTTTTTGAGAATTTTGAGAATTGTTTTGTTAGAGGCCTTTGCTTGGCCATTCCCTTGAGGATAGTACGGTGTTGAAAAATGATGTTGGGTATGAAACTTTTCACATAGTTCTTGGACATCTTGATTCTTGAAAGGTCGTCCATTATCAGTGATAATGGATTGAGGGATTCCATATCGACATATTATGTAATTCAAGATGAATGAGGAGATCTCCTTCCCAATGATGGTTGTAAGAGGCACTGCTTCTATCCATTTTGTAAAATATTCTATAGTTGTGATAATGAACTTGTGTCCAGTGGATGAAGATGGATTTATTTTTCCTACCAGATCCAGGCCATATTGACAAAAAGGCAATGTTGATGTGAAAGGATGCAGTTCTTGAGCTGGTGCGTGAATCAGATTGCTGTGAATCTAACACTTTTGACATTTCTTAATAAATTGATAGGATTCTTTCTCCATGCATGGCCAATAATATCCCAAACGGAGGAGTTTCTTGGCTAGAGTTATCCCACTCGAATGAGTGCCACAAATACCCTCGTGAACCTCTCGTAGGGCCGTTTCAGATTTGTCATGTTCTAGACATCGGAGTAAGGTACCATCAAGACCTCGACGATAAAATATGTTGGCGATTAAAGTATGTCGTGTGGATCGACAAATGAAGTTTCATTTTTGGTTCCTGGAAAGATCAGGAGGAAGGATATCATCTTTCAGGTAAGCATAGGTATTTTCATAGATGGAGGTTTCAATGGTTTCTAGATGGCAGATGGTAGTGGATTTTGAACTATTATGAGAAGGACATGATAATTGTTCTACCATAAACTCATAATAACCACATTTCTCAAGCAATTGTAATAATGAAGCAATTGTGGCCATAGCGTCCGCAACCTTGTTCTCTGCCCTTGGAATTTGATGAAACTTGATACTGACAAAGAACTGTTTCAGATCATCTATTTGTTGCTTGTAGGGCATCAAATTTTTATATTCTATTTGATACTCATCATTCACTTGATAAATGACTAGTTGAGAGTCCCCATATACCTGTAAGTCTGTGATCTTCCATTGAATTGCTATTTTGACCCCAATGATCAATGCTTCATATTATGCCACATTATTTGTACACTGAAACATCAGTCTATATTATTTTGGAATGGTGTGTCCTTGTGGAGAGATGAACAAAATCCCTGCTCCAGATCCACGTTGTGTGTATGATCCATCAAAATATAATACCCATTGTTGGGGCATCACTGTCAGAATGTCTGCATCCGAAAACTCCATTGTCATTGGTTGATTATCTGGTAGAGGAGCCTCAACTAATTGTTCAGTGATTGCCTGACCCTTGATAGATTTTCTCTCTACATATTGAATGTCAAATTCACTTAATAACATGACCCACTTTTCCAGTCTACCTGTTAAGGCAACTTTACTAAGTAGATATTCTAAGGGGTCGATCTTTGCTATTAGCTTGATTGTATGAGTCAGCATATAGTGTCTCATCTGTTGAGTAGAAAACACCACCGCCAAGCAATATTTATCTATGAAAGTGTAATTTATTTCATAACCATTTAATGTCCTACTGATATAGTAGATGGCGTGTTCTTTTCCTTCATAATCCTCTCACGCTAATAGTGCTCCCAAAGATATATCTGTTGTGGAAATGTACAATATTAGAGGCCTTCCTTCAGTTGGCGGCATGAGAATGGGTGGTGAAATTAGATTATTTGATTGAACGTTGTTTCACACCCATTATCCCATTTGAAAACCAGATTTTGATGCAACGGATGATTGAAAGGATGAATTTTGTCTGCCAGCTGGGATATAAATCTCTTGATCAATTGGAGCCTTCCCTGTAGTGATATGAGTTGATTGATATTCTTAGGAGGTGTCATCTCCATTATTGCTTTGAATTTCATTATATCCACTTCAATGCCTTTTTCTGAGATAATGTACCCCAATAGTTTTGTTGATGTGACCCCAAAGACACACTTCTTGGGGTTTAACTTGACATTGAATTTCTCTAGCCGTGTGAAGATTTTGCCTAGGATATGCAGATGTCCTTCCCTAGTACCAGATTTTGCCAAGATGTCATCCACGCAATCCTCTATGAAGGTGTGCATCATATCATGGAAGATTGTTGTCATTGCTCTTTGATAGGTGGCTCTTGTGTTTTTCAGACCAAATTGTATGACGTTCCAGCAGAAGGTTCCCCATGGACATGTAAAATCCATTTTCTCCTGATCTTCTGGAGCTATTTTTATTTGATTGTACCTAGAGAAACCATCCATGATTGACAACATGGCATGCCCTACTGTCAAGTCCATGATGATGTCTATATTTGGTAATGGAAAATCATCCTTTGGGCATGATTTATTTAGGTCCCTGAAATCCGTACATATCCTGATGCTATTGTATAGCTTTGAAACAGGTACAATTTTTGATATCCACTCGGTGTAGTCTATAGACCTTATGAATCCAGCATCCAACAATTTATTTAGCTCTGTCTTTACCATCAATGTGATATGGGGATGTATTTTTCTCAATTTTTGCTTGACAGGCTTGATTCCTGTGGGCAAAGACAAATGATGCATGAGCAGATTTGGATCTAAGCCTGGCATATCAAAATATGACCAAGTGAAGTTGATGCTTCTTTCCTTAAAGAAATTTATGAATTTTGATCTCTCTTGATTTGTCATGGATTCTGCCAGATGTAGGATTTTTGCCTTTTCTTCAGTGCCGATGTTCACAGACTGTGTTGGTTCTACCAGAACTGATGACCGCTCATGATAATGTTCCGAAAGAGTGTCAAATCTTCCATCCTTCAGTCCCTCAGAAATATTTTCACCATTAGATGCATTCTATATTTTTTCTTTTTCTAGATCTAATGCTTCTATAGAATGGTGTTCACCATTAGATCTATTTTCCCTGTTTTTACTTTTGCAACTGGAAGATTTGACACCCTCCTGCTGAGTCGTGTTGTTATGAGTATTACAGATAGAACTCATACCAAGTTCGCTATGACATAGGAAATTTATGATGGCATCATCGTCTATAAATATTGGTATAGTTAGAGGTTCGACAGGTTCCCAGTCAATGAGTTCTAGATGGATTAATGGTATGAGGTCATCAAATTCATTTAGGTTGATGGATTAAGGGTTTGGACAACCATTTTGTCATAGTTGTTTATTGGAATATTGAGGTCAATGATGGTAACCTCTTTAAGATCGTCTAGCTCACTCGAGGTTTGTTCGTCCCCACTTGAGTCATCAATATTTAGTGACCCTACTATGAGTGGTCTAGACCCAGAGCCTTGTCCCTCTTCACACGTAGGTGCATATTGTTGGATTACATCAAATTGAATATCGGTGAAAGATACATCCGAACAAAGATCCCACTCATATTCATTTGAATTTGTTTCAGAGCTTTCTCTGATCTGAAGGATCCTTTCTACAACTTTCTTTGTCATCTTCTATTTTTGTTCCTCAGAGTATCCTAGTCCCGACTTCTCTTTTGAATGGAGAGTGAGGGGTTGAATAGGCTCTATGATTCCATCCTTCCTTAATCCAACAGGTCCTTGTCCCTCATAACCCATTTTTTCTAGAATCACTTTCCCTTTGCCATATTTGTTAGTGTTGATATTGACATTTTTGATACTGATATTTGATGTGGAGGGTTCCTCATCTTTGTATAGCCAATCCAGGATTGCTTTGTTGTCCGATTCGTCCTCTATGGTACCTGTTTTGACAAACCTTTCTCCAAGAACTATGACTGGTAATGATGTTTGAGACTTGATCATAGATGGTTGACCATATGTCTTAGGAGATGGCATTAACTGTGAAAGGTTAAGCGATTTCTCCATAGAATATTGCCCCATTCCCTTGTCTGTCAGTTGGACTTGCTCTTGAGATTTTTGTGATAAAGAAGTTTGTGGATCCGGATTATCTATTGATTGAGTTTCAACAAGACTTGTTTCTTTTTCTTTATCCTTCTTCTCTACCCACTTGGTGGTGATACTTGGACGTTTTTCTTCATTG
The DNA here is from genome assembly GCA_007115665.2 of Sequoiadendron giganteum. NCBI lineage: Eukaryota > Viridiplantae > Streptophyta > Pinopsida > Cupressales > Cupressaceae > Sequoiadendron > Sequoiadendron giganteum. The sequence continues at coordinate 652,777,654 of CM021100.1, forward strand.
GATGATTTTGAACTGGACGCTTCCCTGTTGTGAGGTACAAAGGTATCTTGAGAGATTCTAAGTGTGTCACAATGTTGAGGATGATTATAATCAGCAGATATAGTCACCTCTTGTCCATTTATTGGGAACTTTAAATATTGATGATATGTTGAAGGTATGACCTGTATTTCATGGATCCATGGTCGTCCTAAGAGTATGTGGTATGTTAAATCTTTTTACAACACTTGACATGCTATGTGTTTCATTATTGGCCCCACTTGAATGGGTAACAAAATTAATCCCTTAGACGATCTTTCTTCCTCATCATATGATTTTATAGTCATTTTCCTTTGGGCATCAATAGCATCATCGGAATACCCTAGTGCACATATTAACTTGAGAGTGCAAATGTTCAGACCAACTCCCCCATCTATTAGGACTCTCTTGACGCGATGATTGTGGATTAAGACTTCGATATGGAGTGCGATATTATGGGGATGGTTTAGTGAGACATCATCCTATTCAGAGAATGATAGACAATGCAGGGTAGTCAAATGCCCCACCATAGCTTGGAACTGGAAAACATCTAGATTCTTTGGTACCGTAGTGGCAACTAGTGCTTGTTCTAGAACCTCTTTATGCGATGGTGATAATTTAAGGAGTTCTATTATCGATATCTATGCAAGAATGTTTTGTAGTTGATCGACAATGCTATAATGAGATGGAGGTGGAACTGCATGCGTAGACCCAACTCCCTTTAACACTACCTTGGATTGCCCTCTAGTCATTACATTTGCTGGTTGATGTTCCTGATGGTCTCTGATTTTTAAGACATTGATTTGATTTTTAGAGTTTTGTATGCTTGGGAGCAAATCCAAAGGGGTAGTGTTGTTGATTTTGGGTTCGTTAATGTTATGACCAATTGTATGATCACTCTCTACTTCAGAAAGACAAAGGATTGTTTCGTCATAGACATGATTGATGTTCTTACCTTTGTTGTTTGAAGATGATGATGCTCCTTTGTCATAGTTTGACAAAGGGTTTTTGAAGTCCGAATTATCGTTATTGTTTTGGGTTCCCTCCACATATATTTTGTTGTTGTCGATCAAATCTTGTATTGCGTGTTTCAACTCCATACAATCATTGGTTTTGTGGCCTTTTTTATTATGGAAGTTGCAGTAATCTGCATCATTCCACCATGGTGGTTTGACCTTTGGATCCCATAATCAGGCTTCCCGTGCAGTGATAAGGCCACTAGTGACTAATTCTTTCATTTTTGATTCTATCATTTGGCCTAAAGGTGTGCACCTACGCCGATTTGATGGTTTTTGATACGACTATGTTTTTATGATCTCGTTGCTTTGTATGATATTTGACTTGACAATTTGATCATTGTTTTGATTCTTTGATGTAGATGATGTCAAGTTAAAAACCGGTTTGACATTTTGGGAATCATTTGTTGTTTGATTGGTAGCTGTGTTTCGATTCTTTGCCAAAATTTTGGCTTATCACTGCTTGAGTATTGATTGGAGGAGTTATTTTTATTATTTGATTTATCGTTGAAATGCTTGATAAATCCTCTTTTGACCTTCTTCAATTTTAAGACCGTTTTCTATTACTTTTTCGAATGTGGTAGGACATTGCAATTCAAGTCGATAACTCATTTCTTCCATCAAGTTGTCAATGAGAAACTCCATATTTTCTTCCTTAGGAATGGATCGAGGATATCTAGCGAATAATCATCGCCATCTTTGTAGAAAAGACAAGAAATTCTCCCCTTTGTTTTGTTTTAGGTTATAAAGATCCTTTATTGTAACATCATGTTGGATGTTAAATGAATATTGGGAGATGAACTTGTTGACAAGTTCCTCAAAAGTCCTGATACCTGGTTGTAATTTTGAGAACCATTCCATACATGCACCTCCCAAGCTCCTTGGGAATAATCTCATTAAGTAGGTTTTCTCTTGGGAAAACTCAAGGCTGATTGTTTTGAATTCTCAGATATGATCTATCGGATCCATTCTTCCATTGTACTTGTCATACTTTGGGAGTTCATAGTGTCTTGGAAAAGGTATCAGGCCGAATATTGCGTCGAAAGGATAAGGACAAATGTCCTATATCACATATCTTTTGGCATTCCCTTTCGTCATATCCTGTATCTGTTGTTGTAAGATTTACATTTGGGATGTCAAAGCAGCAACTGGATCTATTGTTTGTGTGGGTTGCAGTATTTCAGTCTCACTTGTTCCAGGTGCTTCCTTCAGACGATTTACGTCAAAGTCCTTGGGAAGTTCAACACTTGATTCAACCAACATCAAAAGATATTTCTCTATGTCTTGTTCTAAGATCTTTTGCATAAATTTATGGAACTTGGGATCTTGTTGAGTTGTTTGAATATCCTCTGGAGTTATTTCATTCTTATCATTTTGGTTCAGATTGTTCCAAGGATTTTCTTCTGCCATTGCTTGCAATGTTTTAAGTTCTTGTTCTAAGAGTCTCTATTTTTGGGATCTAGTGAAGATTGGCATACAAATTTTTACCCTTTCTTCATAAATGTTGATCTTCTATGCTGGAAAAATGTCAATTGAACTTTTAACAAAGTCGAATAAGATGACTGATCTTATTGATGAGACTATGTTAAAGATTTGATTACTATACTTGGTTTCGTGATAAAGGATGATAGTATCCTGATGATGAAACTTCAATGTAATAATTGATTGTGTATTTTAATTTTACACTTCTGATTTGCAAGATCTTGTTTTAGTTGATAAGATTGGAAATTTGTATAAACCTATCTGCTTTCGGTCTCTAGACAATGATTCTAATAAAAAGAAACTTATGTTCTGGTAAAAACTATGGATAAAATGATAGACATACCGACTGGTATGATTTTTGAACTCTCTGTTTTGAAAGCACTAAAACAGAGTACAAAAGTGCTAGAACAGAGTTCTGAAGCGCTGAAACAGGCGACAAAAGTGCTATCTTGACAGAAGTGCTAAAACAGTGCCTGAAAGCATTGGAAAAAGTGATGAAAGTGCCGAAACAATGCCCGAAAGTGCTGGAAAGATGATGAAAGCACCGTTTGATGAAAGCGCTAAAACAAAGACTGTAAGCGCTAAAACAGTGCCCGAAAGTGCTATTTTACAAAAGCGCTAAAACAGTGACCCGAAGCACTGAAATAGTTTTTCAGAGCGCTAAAAACATGACTTTTAAGTCTATTGTAAAATTTGATCTGGCCTTGTGGCATACTCTATCATGGGTTGCGGAAAATAAGACTGATGTATGCATTGACTATGGTTGTGAAACTGTGTGAGAGCTCTCCTTTGGAAGAAGGCTCGTGAATAGAGTGGTTCTACTGCGTAATCTAAAGTGTGACCCCTAGCAAAATTGTGATATCTGTAGATGAAGGTTCTATGTTGTAAGAATATCTTTCGATTCTGATATAGAAAACACCTTCTTCTTAAATTATCCCGATAACTAAGAGGTTTCTTGGGTTTGGTGATTTTGTTTTTTCTCTTGACAAACGTGGTGGACTTCCACTTTTGAATCATGAACTTCTTGACCTAACTTGACTTGTTGTTTTCAGGATGATCTTTAATCTGATTTTAATGATTTTTGTGAAAACACAGCAAGCAATTGTGAGATAATTGTTTTGAATTGAATAGATCGTGTATGTTCAAGAACCACGAATGGTCCTTATTGATTTTCATGGGTTGCTTTGACAAAATTACACAAATCAGATAGACTCACATTTAAGGACAAATAGGTCATCGTTATACTCACAACCCACATCTTGAATTGTGTTGACGCACACAGCCATGTCACCCCCTAGAGGGCGGCCGTGTTTTTGTCATTTCCAGGCGCGTACTCAGAGTTGGATTTCTCATCCTCTAAACAAATGGTCCTTGAAAATTATATGGTGAGTGTCTTGGGGGAAGATTCTTCCCTCCCCTTGCACCGTGAGTATGAAAATGTATGGTTACTGTCTCAGCGGGATAATATTCTATGGTTCGTAGATAGGGCTTCTATGCGATGCGACAATTGATAAACTCCCTCAGGAGACCTCCCAATCTTTAGAACAAAGATTTTGGGGATGGTTATCTTGCTCACTACCGTCAAGTTGGACTTTCATCAACAACTTGCATTTTGATTATAGTGGGTTGGAATCCTTGGCTTTAGGAGTTCCCACTTAGGTCATTCCTGTAGGGTGAGTACTTTTTCCCACTACGACAGACCTTCTACAGGATTTAATAAAAGCGTAAATAGCATGAAGTAAAGATGAATTTGGCACTTTGATCACCTAGTTAAGGGGAGAGCATAAGCCTAATCACCACAAGCACAACATATAAGTTATTCTGTTTTAAGCCCAAAAAGACAATTTTCTAATCTATGTGAAGGTGTTGCTTCACAAAAATCATGATGTTCTTTTTAACTTATACTGCAAAAATGTGATGACTACCCTAGGATTGATAAATTTTCTTTAAGAAAACAAAAAGTGGCTACCCTAGGATTGATACATTTTAGAAACCAGAAGTGACTATCCTAGGATTGATAAATTTTATTCTAACTGTGGAAAGAAATTAAATCTGGTCACGGTTGCGTCGAATCCGGACTGATTTTACAAAAGCATCGAACAGTCCACCAAAGCGCTATAAATTTTACTTCATGCGCTAAACTCGAAAGTGCCGAAATAGAACACCGAAGTGTCAAAATTTTCTATGGAAGCGCTGAATCAACCTTTTTGGAAATGGATCACCGATGCGCCGAAATAGGTCATGGAAGCGCTAGAGTTAAAAGTGCTGAAAGTTTTGACGGATGTGCTATAGTATCACGGAAGCGCCTAAATAGAGCACAAAAGCGCTATAGTTTTCCATGGATGCGCTATAATTTTTGATGAAAGCGCTAAAACAAAACACGCCGAAAACCTGCGCGACACTTTTCAAAAAAAAATATAAAATTGGGGTTAATGCCCCACGGTGGGCACCAAATTGTAAGTGTGAATAAGGTGTAAAACACTAAAACACTTCTTAATACGACATTATATCAAAGAAAAAGATAATTGAACCAATTCAAAATAATAATCTACTGAAGGCGTCATATTGCTCTCTATCTCCAAAGATTTATTAAATCACTATGGCTCTCAGATCGTGTGAGCACTATGATTGTTAAAATGACAATTCAGAGAATGAGAAGGATGTTGATAATATGTATATGAATAAAAAAAACTAATGCAATATGAATTGACATGAAAATTGACAAATGCAGCTATAGGAGGCAGCCATGATATGAAAACTTGATGCTTGATGCTTGAATGCTTGGATGCTTGGATGCTAGATGCTTGATGAAATTCTGCAGAGTAAACTTGATAACCTGGGATCCTTTTTTTGGTTCAATGAGGCTTTATTTATAGAATTCTTGGCTATAGAAATGCACAGGGATGGCAAAGAGAGGCTTGGATTCAATTTGGAGGATTGAATGGTGAAAGATGGAGGAGATTGAGAGAATTTTGGTGATTATCTCTACCCATGAAAACACCAGGCAAGAGAAGAGGAAAGATTGATGGAGGAGGATTGAGAGATAAATTTGGAATTTGTCTCCAATTTGTCTCCAAAACTTCTCGTGAAGTTTCAAAGCATTAATTTTGACATATTTTAGAGATAAATTAGACATAGGATATCTAATTCAATTTTGAGGAAAAATAGATGGAATATTCTTTATGCCTTTATTCAAATATTTTGATTTATTTAAATTAGCAAAAGAGGGATAAATAATTTAATAAAATGAACTATAGAAGTTGTTTATTAAATTAAATAGAAGAATATGGCATTTAATCAATAAAGTGTTTAATCTTTATTTAATTAATTTAAGATTGATGTGATAGAATAAAATAGGAAAATGATAATTAAATCAAACAAAGTATTTAATTTTGTTTTATTTAATTAAGATGAGATATTAGAAGAATTTAAATGTGAATGTGAATGTGAACTATATGAATAAATATTTCTATTTATTCAAACAGTAGAGGAAATTAGGATAATTAATCAAATAATTCGTATTTAATTAATCAGAATTCTCTAGACCAATTTTAGGTGTATACAATATTTAATAATTTTTATTATATTTTATAATATAACCTATACATAGTATTATATACAATAATAAATATAATTATATTATATATCATGTAATCTATTATATAAATATATAAATAATTAATATATTATATAAAATATATAAAACATTAATTATATTTTATATTATATAAAAATATGATAATTAATAATTATAATAATTTTATATATGTATTTAATAATTTTGTTAAAGAATATAATATATAATAATAAGTAATATAATTATATTATTTATAATTTATTTTTTATTTTATAAAATATAAATTGTATATTAATTGTGCTAATATATACTTTAAAGAAAGGATGTCGTAAGGTTAAAACATAAATGTGCTGATTATTAGGATCTTGGTCGCAATTTTCATTTTAATAAACATTATCTAAAACCCATGTCGAAATCTTATTTTCAGGCTGCAACTCGCAAAATTGGAGAAGTGAAAAGGTTAATACCAGTGAGAATAGCGACAGGAAATTAGAAAAAAAGGGATGAAAAGCAGCACAAAAAATGGCGAAAAACAATAAAAAAATGGTGAAAAATTATGGACAGTTGATTTTACAGGTCACTTATTAAATGTTCAAACGTCGTATGTCACTAGTTTGATTCTTCCTATGTTTCGACGAAAGAAGATTGTATATCAATGAAAGAAACTTGTTTACAGGTGGACATGAGCTGTATTCCAGTGAAAAAAGATTGTATACCAGTGTGAGACAGGTTTTGATAGAAAGTTCACTCTATATATAGCGTATCAGCTAATTAAATATAAGTTTTGTTAATTATAGTATTCTAGTTTTGACGAAAAGATTTATATTATCTAAATATTAATTAATTAATTAATAAAAAAATTACATAATCATTTAAGAAATGTTACATTAATGTTAATTATTATTAAAATTATGTAAATCATATATTAATGATTTTATAATATAAATCGTAGGATAATACATGTATAGTTTAGTTTAATGGAACAAAAAGTAGCTACATAAACATACCATGTTAATTATTTTAATAATTTAGATTATATAATTTTCAAAAGCATATTAAAAAATAGTTTTAAAGTAAAATAAATATAATAATAAAATGATTGTTTTAATTTTTAATTTGTGTATTAATAATAATATTATTATAAATATAAATTATATTGATATTATAATTGTATATTTAAAATTTATTAAATAATATTATTTGAAAAAATGATAAAACATATAATAAATGAATTTTTAAAACTAATTTATGAATTGTCATTAAATTAATTTTACTATAAAAATTATAATTTTTAAAATATTTTTTAATTTTTTATATTAATAAAATTAATAAAAAAATAAATATTTGCTAAAGATATATTTTATAAAGAAAAAATAATATTATTAATATATTGATAAAAAATAAAATATAAATTTTTAAAAAATGTCGTTGGCGTGTGATCGCTTTGCTCCTTCGCACATTGGAAAAGTTCCCTGCAATGCTTCGATATTCTCCATTGGTTTGTGGACACACAAAGGAAGGGTGAAATTTGGGGCAGTGTTCAACCATGGTCAACACTCGATGGGAAACTTCAAAGATGTTGTGTGGTTTGGTGGTCATTTAGATATTGAGAGCAGAAAGGATTCTTCAAAATCGTTGGCTCTCTCCATTGATGGCATTGTCGGTGTGTTGGGAGCCCCATCTATGGCTCGCCCCTCCTAAATTTTTTGAATTTTCAAACCCTAACAATGGTGTTCTTGACAAGTAGAGTTCTCATTTTCCAATCTACCCCCCCTCTTCAATAACCCATGAAGCTACTTGGATAGTTTAGCTTTGGATTGAGAGGATTTTCTAATGGATCATGCCCTAATTTGTTGTTTTACAAAGACATGGAAAAAGTTATGTGAGCTCTATGCATGGGTTACAAAGAAATGGAAAAAGTATATGGAAGGGGAAATAAGCATTTACCTCTGTGCAAAGAGGTTTTTTAATTTTAGAATTTGACTTAGAAGATAAGGAGTTGGTTTTGGAAAATGGTCCTTGGATCTTTCAAGGAGATTTTTTGTGCATGAAATCCTGGTTCCTTGAATTTGACCCACAAATAGAAATTTTCACCACCACATTTCTATGGGTAAGACTGCCATATCTTCCCATTCAATTCTAAGATCTAGATTTCTTGAGGGCCATTGTAAATGGCCTAGGAAGGTATCATTGCTCCTCCTAGGAGACTATCAACTATCATAATTCTACATGCACTCAAATTTGTGTTGAAATGGATTTAGCTAATGGCCTTCCTATTGAGATAGTGTTGAAGGTGGAAAAAAAATGTAGGAGGAGACCCAATGACTATGAAAAATTGCTTTCAAATGTAGGAGATGTTTCTCAACAATTTTTTTTTCTTCCCAATGCAATAAGTAGCGTGATCCTAGGAATCTAGCTTCGAGTGAACTGACATGGTGGATTAGAGTTGAATCTCAACACTATGCCATTCCACCCAATATCGTCAAGGATTCTAAGCACTCTCGTGCTTCTCCAAAGGATGAAATGTATTCCTCTCCCCCTTTTGGGGAACGACCTCTGGTCTCACCTAGTATCCACTTAGAGAACTCAAAGGATGCAACTAGTACAAATTTTAGGCAATTTTCTAAGGGAAGTAAAGAATCTACAATTTTAGATTATTCTACATCTCTAGACTTGCTATTTCGTGTTGGACTTAATCCCAAGGGCGTAGTTTAGACTGACCAAGCAAAATCAAGAGATTTGGAGAGGAAGAATCCCTTAGCAAAAGTAGACCAAAATAATTTGGCTTCTTCTCATTGCTAGAATGAATGGATAGACCTCCTCAAGAAAACACCATATGTTGCTCATATCGGCTACAAAAAGAGGAAATTGTGGTTAGGGTGGAAATGTCTCAAAGAAGGGACTCTTTGGAAACACAACAATTTAACTTGGTTGTTTTCTGGATGAAATGTTGACAACCTTTTTATGTTGTCTTTTGTGTAGCACCCCTTATGGTAAGGGCATGCATTGATGTACTTGATTTCATAACAATGGAAAATCAAACGTATAAAAAAAATCAAAATATAAATTAAAAATATTTAAAATTTTACATAATCATTATAATCATTATAAGATATGAAACATTAATATTAATTATTAAAACTATATATAAATCTTAATAATTATAAATTTTAAATTTAAAAATTTACATATTATAAAAATATTAACTATTAAATATTTTAGATTATTAAAATAATATTAGATAAATATATTTTTAGATATTGATTCTTAATTTTTTTATTAATTATCATTAAAGTTATTTGAATATGAATAATAATAAACAATAAAAAAATACAACACTTATAAGATATACTTTAGATATTTTTTCTAAATGTTAATATATTAATAAAAATTTAACATAATCATTATATGACACATTAATATTAATAATTATTAATTTACACTGAAGGCGTATCTAATATGAAGCTGATCAACCTCAAATACTTAATCGATGACTCATTGTTATCAATAAACCTTGCAAGATGATCAAAGTCATCTTGACCTTTAATTTTCCCATTGATCTTATATTTACGAATATCAAGTTGCAAGTTGCATTTTATGCAAGCTGTGCAAGTCTAATTTTACGTTGGGTACCTGTAAGTTCATGTTCATTACGAAATGAATATTGCAAGAAAAATCGTATGGTAATGTTGCAAATATAATTCTACTTTATGGTGCACTTTTAATAATACCTACAATTGGGTACCAATCCAAGCATGAAGACGACAAAGGAAAGAATCCATAAATTCATACACTCCTTGTGAATCAGCTGCACAAATAATTCTTGCTTTCAGACAAAATGAGTTTTTGTCATCCTCAACAACACTAAAAAACTCTCTAAATTATTCGATTCAAGGCCTCCCCAAATATTCCCTTAAAAGAGTTTCTACGAAATGAAGACCATGTTCTAGAACTTTTTGCCAAGATCTTCAAGAACAAAAAATACCCAAAAGATTCTTACTACAGTCTAGAAAAGAGCACATAAATGCAGCCAAAAACGAAGTGGATGCCTTTCTCAGAAACTTCCATGATGGAACACTAGACACCTCAAAAAATTACCGTCAACATTTTTATGAATGTTGTTGGAGGAATCTGAAGATCCACCTCTAGAGCTTTTAGGGTGTCTTTCCACCATCAAGTTCGTGTAAGAAAATTTCCAAAAAAAGGAGTTGGTTTCAAACGTCTATAATTATAGGGATTTTCTTTTTGATAATGCATATTCTAGGGTTTTAGCACCTAGCAATGCGAATTCTAGGGCATTGGCAGCTGACATAGCCAATTCTAGGGTTTCTTTTGCAAAAGCTTCATTTTAGTGCTTGATAGTTTGTATAGTGGGACACAACTACAATGCTTCAATTTCAATATTCACACTTTCTCTGATTATTGTCATGTTGGTAGATGTCGTTGCTAAATGTAAGGAAATGGTGCCTCAAACATACTGGTATTCGGGCCTCTTCCATGTTGAACAAATAGTTGAATATCACCAGGACAAAGTTACTAGTTTGATCAAAATCCTGTTGGCATGAAATGGTTTGTTAGTTATGTCATCGGGTTTCAAGTTTTCCTAACTTAAGTCACAGGGTTCTAAAGTTTCATAATCTCTCGACTTAGTGACATTGAGGTTCTCTTTGTTATCAACATGTCACGAGTTTTGAGAAATTCATAACCTCTAATAAAGGTTTTGAAGTTTGGTTTTCGAGCGACATAACAACATTGTACGAGCATTGGCTTATTAGTGGTGACTTGGATGTCACGGTGGTAGTGGGAACGATGACAATGTGATGTGATCTATGGTTGCAGTTATAATTGATCCAACGATTCCTACTAACCCTGTGCCCCTTGTGGTGGGTCTTGAGCGACTCTCGTGGGGTGTGCGGGATTGGTCAGTGGTGATGATGTGACGTCATGTTGACAGTTGAATATTTAAGTCTTTTTCAAGAGACTTGTTGCGAATATTATAGATTCCCATCTAGATTATTTGGAATTACACAAGCGGTGTATGCGTGTCTTGGTGGACCCTGACCACGACAAGTGGTATATGAGGGAGAATGTCATGGTGGGAATTGACTAGTGCCTGGTTGGAGAGTGGTGATTGGTTTGAACTGTATTGTAATCGTTTCTTGTTGGTTGAGAATGAATGTTATAAAATGTTGAATGTTCTGCAATGTTAACATATAAAGAGAGAGGTGAGATCGAAGTAGGGTTATGTCACTAGATTCTCTCTAGAATGGAACAAGATGTAAATCTCTTGTAAAGGCCGAGCTTGTAATTTTATTTTTAATTGTACTTCTATTGCTGAATAATACAACGGTGATCTAGGTTTTGGAGTGTGGGGTTTTTTTACCCAAAAGGGTTTTCCCCACGTAAATCTATGTGTCCATGTTTTTCTGTTCCATCTTTCATGTCTAATGGTTCTGCGTGATTGAATTTATTTAATGATGTTGTTTGAAACTAGTTCAATTAGCATTAAATTTTCTCTAAGGGTCATGTGGGAAATGAACTATGTTTGATTCTGCCTTGTGGCATAGTAGTAAGTGCTTTGCATCGATCTAAGAAAATAAAAGCTACTGAAGGCACTATTGATCTTGGATGTTTCTTTTTGAGATGAACCCTAAATTTACCAACACTAAATTGGTGATAAATCCTACCTCCAAAATTTTTAACAAGGATTCTCTGAAATCTTTGAAAAATATTGTCAAGCAAATTGTGCGTTACATCATTGTTTGTGGAAACAAGAGGGAAAAATATGGTGTTGAACTAAGTTTGGTGAGGGCTTTGCTATTTTGTGGTGCTTTACTCAGCTCTATTGATTTTTGGGATCATGATAAGGGTTTGAAGTGTTCTATTGAGAAGGATTCCAATATTTTCCCTTTTAGTTCGGCTTGTGTGCATGAAGACTTGTTACAAGAGAACTGTAGTATGGATTATTTGGCCAATGTTGAAGGCCTGTCTATTGCAAATTGTTTTGAAGGTCATTGATAGATGAAGGATGAGGAAGGAAGGTAGTCACTACATAGGTAGAGATGTAGATTTGTGACAAAATTTGAGGATTTTGGCTGTCAATTTCATTGGCATAGTAAAAAATGTCAGATTTTTTGGTAAATAGTTTTTATTTCTTTTTCAACTTATCTTTTTTAATCGATCTTGTGTGAGATTATGGATGGTTTTTTAGATCATAATTATGGATTAGCTTGGGCCTCGATTTAATATTTAAATTTATTCACCTTTTTGAATGCACACCCTTTGTTACACCATGTCTAGTTGAGTTTTATGTTGCCTAATTGTAGTGAGGCAAGGATAAGATTCAAGACATGGTCATTGCCTTGTAAATGATGGTAGTTTCATCACACCACAACATCTAGAAATTTTGCTGCTAGTCATTAATTTTATCAAAATTAACATTTTGGAGACTTGGGAACATAACAAAGGCATAAACATAGACATCATCATTTTGAAGGAGACATTTTTCCAAGTCACTCCATATCATATTGTCTCTTAACTTAAACATAAGTTAACTATTAATTTTTTGTTTTGAAAAGGGCCAAAGTGGTCTCTATTTCTACTATTTAACCCTATAGACTAATCCCTATGCCTCAATTTTATCAGTATACTTTGAAATTTATTTTTTAAGGTGTGTAGTCACTATATCAACATTTTTTTTTCTTTTTGAAATTTACATATCTTATAATATCATTTTATTCTGGTGTCTCCCAACTTCATTGTACCCATTTCTAGCGACATCCAAATCTCAGGAATAGCCTCCTAATGACCTTGGGGAATATTTGAGATTGATATTTACAAAATTGGAAATTATAGAGGAGGATGAGACATTAATTGAAAACCATTCTAGGTAATTCACAACATAAAGTACGTAAAACTGAGAAATTATTATGCCTTATGAGGATTATAGGATTTTGGATTAAAAGAAAAAATGGAAGTGAAGAAAGTTTACAAGATGAAAACTCCGTAATTTTGAAAGTTGCAAATAAAGAAAATACCAACTCAAGTTCACTGTTTCACAATCGAAACAAATTATTGGTCCTATATTAGTAGTGGCAAGACAAGTTCACTATTTCCTAATAGTTTTATTTTATGTCTTATGTGCCCAATTTCTCTTTGTCACTCAAATAGGAAGTGGATTGATGGTAGTAAGGACACCATGAAGATATGTTGAAATAAGGGGGAATCCTTCTAGGGAAAGGAAGAAAATCTTGGGGAAAAGAAGAGCTTTAAATAAAAGGGTTTAAGGTTTTTTCTTGCTTTATGAAGTTGTGGTTTGCATTTCCCAATTTACATTTGTTAGTGTTAGCATGCTTTTAATTTTGAGTTTGAGTGGTTGAATTTCATCATAATTGCATTCTACTACACCATATGGCTTCACACCCATGTAAATCAACACACGAGATTCTAGATTTGCCTTTTGTGTCTTCGATCCCCTCTTTTTACCCATGTCCAAGAATAATAAAATTGTACACCTATGACATACCGCTTTTCCATGTTGAATTTTTAGAGACACATGGTTTCATCCCTTCACCTTAATTTGGTTATAGTTTTGAATTGCTCAAGAAAAATCCATTGTCATTGTGGGAAAAGAGATAATCACACTGTATATAATAAAGTATCTCAATTGGAGTCAAACTTAGTAGAAAAGATCAAAAATTTAAATAGATAATATACAAAAAAGTGTTTTTAATTTTATTTTTAAAACCTTCAAGTTGATTTTTTATATTTTTCATAGACTCAACCAAGCTTGCAAGTAAAGGCTATAGATTCATCGAGCTTAACTTGAGCTCAAATCTGTGTCTTTGTTGAGACTTGTCAAGTGTCAACATATTGATGTATGTAACATCTGAGTAAACTATATAACTAACCACCACGTCTAGGGGTCTATTTGACAAGTTGGGGCTTTCATTTAGCCAAGCATTGCTATATTCGAACTTACAAATCTTCCTAAGGTTTGTACCATCCAAATCTCATAATCTAATGATGAAAAATGGAGGGATATGATAGATGTGATTTATCTAACATCTAATAGTGTTGTACTAACCACTGCATCCTTCATCCTCTTCTATGTTGAATCAACCCCCCTCCTCCTTTGCCTCTCCACCTAGTCCACTCTCATGTAAAAATTATTAGTTGTAAGCACCTTTGCAACACAATAATCCTTTCCAATAAACTGAATTAGGATACACACTTGATCTTTTTATTTTTTTTCTATAGAAGATCATACTATTAAGTCTTGTACTTGAATTATTATATTTTGGAAGGTGTTGTCCATTTCTTTGTCATGAGATTCTGTTTCATGAACCGTGGACATAAAAAATGTTAATCTTTTCAATTCTCAATATGTTTGGAAGGTTTGGGATATTTTTGTGTCATCATATGCAAACAACAATTTCCATTTGTTCCTTTCTCAAAAATTTGATGTTTCTATGGGGGCTATAAAGATCTTTTAGTTTTGTTGTATAGTGTTTTAAATTTTTTGTTAATTTCATGGGTGATTTGAAGATTTTACTCATTGAATTTATAATCATTTTTCAGATCCTATATTGATCTGAATGGTAGTGGCTTGCACTGGATAGTCCAATGTAAAATCATATTGTTTTATATGAAGGTGTATTTTGATGGTGTCGTGCATTTATGGAAAAGTTGGGGATTTTTTTGGCTAACTATGTTAATTTGATTCTTAACTTTGAAGATTATATTAATTATAGTTGGGTAGTGACATATATTGTGGAAAAAAATGATGGAGCATTTTGGGTAGTGACATCTTTGTGGAAGTCCGTTGATTATATTCAAAGAGAATAGTGTTTTGTCTCTGTGTTTTACTCTTTTTTTTATTAGACTGTAGGAATCAGGTAGCACGACCCCCTATAAACTGTAGTGTGCCTAGTAAAATTTTTAACGCGACTAGTGGCACTGGCGCAAAACGCCCTCTGGTACCACGAGGGTGGGGGAGACTAGACCTTGTGACCAACCTCCTGCAATAGGAAAGGTTTAGCCAACTGAGCTAGGGCCCCAACCCCATCTCTATGTTTTACTTGCATAGTATACTCTTGCTTTATATTTTTTATTTAATTATAGTTGGGTAGTGACTTATATTGTGGAATGTAACAATGAAGAATTATGTCTAGGAGACTTTGAATGAAGTATCTCTTTTAACTACATTTTGTAATGAAAAATGATGATGCTCTCGATGAGGACTCTACTTTAGGCCCACCTGTTTCATAAGAGGTATATCATATCTTGACCAATGAAGAGTATACAACCTGATGAGGCCATATGTTTTTACCTACCCATGAGTAGGCCAAGGGGGAGGGGATTAGATTATCCATAGTTAGGCTAACCCAAAATGCTGAATGACCATGTAAGCATGCTTGTTCTATGAAGGAAGGATATGATTATTTGGGAAATAATTGTGGTGGGAAATCTATCACAAAGGGATGTAGAACAAAAAGGGTTTCATAAGTCTATCAAATGCCAACATCATAAGATGTTTTAGATTTGGTTGTTTAAAAGGTACTTTTTACAATGAACTCATAAGCTATTTTTCCTTGGTTTTAATTGACCTTTTTAAAATGTTGGAACCAAATTGCATCTCTCACTTAATATATCTTGAACCAATCATTGAGATAATCTTGGTTGCAGTGGGGCAATCAACACATTCTTTAAAGTTCCTCATGACTCTAAAAGTTGTTCCAGGTTAGGTGTTAAATAAGCCAAATATGATTGCCAACTTCTCACTGTGGTGGTAGAAGAATAATTATGTTAGTGCCATCTTCTTGGGCAACACTAGATGATTTTGTCTTCATGATTAAATGACTCATATCAAGAGCTTTAAATTGCTCTACCACTTGAGAACTTAAATCCTCATAAAGGATTTGATGCTAGTAGCCCATCCAACACTGAGTCTACGATGCAAGAATACAACCTTGATGAATGTCAAATATTATTAGGTCTACATCCAAACCTTCCTATTCAGCTAAATGCACTAGACATGCTTGGTTGATGTGACATTGACCCACACCACGAATGGAAAGATACCCACTTCAACCCACTACAAAAAATTGTAGATACTACTTTCATAGACTCCAATCACCCAACATTTCAAGTAAACCATGTTCTCAATGAACACACCCATACTACCTTCTCTACTCAACAACAAAAAGCATTTGATATAGTTCTGTCCCATCTAACCACTCTTCCTTTGCAACTACCGCTTAAATTAATTGTTCAAGGAACTATAGGAACTAGAAAGTCACACCTAAAAAAATAAGGTATGCACTCATGAGTCTAGCTCTTGTTCTCTAATCACCATTACTACTTCTTGCACCTATAGGTGTTGCTGCATTCAACATTCAAGCATCAACAATTTATTGTGCCCTTCGAATACCAATCAAAGAAATGATTCCCCTATATAAGGACAAACACTTGCAACCTTCCAAGAAAGAATGTATTTCATTTGGTACATTTTAATAGATGGGATGAGATTCGCTGGGCCAAAGTTGCTAGAACAAGTTGACATGAGGCTACATGAAACATTCCCTATCCACACCCACTTGCCATTTGAAGGATGATTGATCATTCTCTTTGGTGACCTAGGCCAACAACCTCCAGCAAAAGATATAATCATGTATGCTTCCACTTCCTATGGAGGAAAACTATGGTGCAACTTCATAATAATGATAACATTGACAAGAATCTTTCGTCATATTGGTGATGATCCTTCCAAAGTTTCTCTTCATGCACTTCTCTCAAATTTATGAGATGTAGAGCCTATAATAGAATATTGGCAAGTTCTAATGTCACGTTCAAGTTCATCACTCACCTCTGTACAAAACTTGGTCTTCTCATTTTCCATAAATCTATCTGCAATAAATGAATTAGTATCACTACATAATAAACCTATGTTGTTATCTTTGGAAATGCCTATTGCACTATCCATTGCAGAGAAAATTAGGGGGTTAACATACTC
Source organism: Sequoiadendron giganteum (assembly GCA_007115665.2). Classification (NCBI taxonomy): domain Eukaryota; kingdom Viridiplantae; phylum Streptophyta; class Pinopsida; order Cupressales; family Cupressaceae; genus Sequoiadendron; species Sequoiadendron giganteum. The sequence goes on from CM021100.1 coordinate 652,794,758, forward strand.
AAATCCAAATGAAGAATAACTTCAATCTAATATACTCTTGTCTATTGGTTAAGAGGTTATGATGTGCTCAAATTTATGGGTGGAGATAGGGCTCGTGAATGATGCACTTGGTCAAGTCAAAGCAATTAAATACAATGAAAACAAAAAACCACCTCAACTTTCCTTATTTATTGTTGTTCATTTCACACATTACATTGGATCAGCTTGGGATCATAACAACCCAAAAAATTTCCCTATAACCCCATTAAGTTGTGGCTTCGATCATCAAATTTCATAAAAAATGGCACAGGTATTGACAGTTCACAAGTCACAAGGCCTTACACTTCAAAGGGCAACAATCAATATTCACAACATTGAATGTCAAGGGTTGACATTCACAAATATTTCAAGAGTTCATGAACTACCATGTATACGCATACAACCTACATTCACATTTCAAAGATATGCACAAATGCAACAAAGCCCATATGTTGCTCGAAAAAAAAAGGAGGAACATTTGAATGCATTATTGTAAAAAAATAATTCAAACACTTAAAGAAGATTATGATAACTACTGGTATGCCCCTTTCTTTATCTCATATTTATATTATCAACTAAGTTTGCAAAGACAACACATCAATACAAAGTTTGTAGACATGTAAAATTGACTTGACACCTATCACACAACCTCGAACGACATCAAACAACACTAAAAAAATCAAACAACATTGAATGACATCAAACAACACTGAACAACATCAAACATCCTCAAACAACGTCAAAATGCTATAAAACATCATCTCATAACATCTCAGAATGACTCAGAATCATCTCGTAACACTTCAAAATGACTCAGAATAATCCCATAACACTTATGAATGACTCATAATCATCTCGTAACACTTCAAAATGGCTTAGAATCATCCTATAACACTTCAGAATGACTCAGAATAATCCCATAACACTTCAGAATGACTCAGAATCATTTGTAACACTTTAGAATGACTCAAAATCATCTCATAACACTTCAAAATGGCTCAGAATAATCCCATAACACTTTAGACTGAATCAGAATCATCCCGTAACACTTTGGAATGACTCAGAATCATCGCGTAACACTTCAAAATGACTCAGAATCATCTCATAACACTTAAGAATGACTTAGAATCATCCCGTAATACCTCATAATAACTTAGAATCATCCCATAACATCTCGAATCATCTCAGAATCACCCCGAAATAGTTTAGAATCATCCCTCAATGTCTCAGATCATCTCAGAATCATCACGAAACATCTCAGAATTATCCTGTAATGTCTCAAATCATCTCGAAATCATACCGCAATGCTCCCACATCACACCACATCGCATCACATCAAAATGACATCAAAAATCCTAATTCCTCTATTAATTGAATAATACAACATTATTTAATTAATTCACTTTCTCATCATTTCAGACAAATTTAATAAATTTCATTTTATTTAATAAAGTCCTAAAAACCCTAATTCCTCTATTATTTAAATAAAACAACATTATTTGATTAATTCACGTTTCATCATTTCGACCAATTAAATAAATCTCATTTATTTAATAAAGTCCTAAATCCACCTTATTTCATCTTGATTAATTAAATAACGCCAATTATTTAATTACGTCGCTAAATTGTCTTATTCCCCTAAGTGGATTAAATTATTAAAATAATAATTTAATTACAACACTTTCCCTCCAAAATTTGAATAATTAAATCAAACTATTCAAATCAATTATCAAAAATCAAATCAAAACTAATACAAATTTGTTTGCAAAATTCAAACTTGATTTGCACATTCGAACTCCAAAAAGGAATTAATTAATTAAATCAATTAATTAATATTCCTCACCCACTTTCTGATTGAGCAAATTACAATTGCTGACTAAGAAATCTAATTTGTTAACTAATCAATCTATTCTGTTAACTAAAACATCACATTCCTAACTAAGCCATCACAATCCTAACTGATCAATCTATTCTGTTAATCGATCAATCACATTCCTAATTGGCCAATCTATTTCCCAATCACACAAATTGTGCAATCCACTTTGCACAATTCTCTCAAGTCTCATGTCTAAATCCTCTCAACACACTCCGACCGTTGATCTGGATATTCTTCAAAATGATCTTGATCATCCATTTCAAATTTCATTTTCTATATAACTAACCTCTTTCCTCACAAATAAGGATCAAATAATTAAAATACATTGAGCAATGAAGTGCTGTCAAGTTCATCCTTGAGAGAGCTTCATCCATTGTCTTCAATCAACCAAACACAACAAGCATTCATCCACACTTTGCAAACAAACTTTGGAGGCTTCGTTGTGATACGAACAATCCAACATCTACAGGATGGTAAAATCTATTTTTTGTATTCATTTCATTTGGTAATCAGTAGGTTCCTCATCATGTTTGCAATAGAATAGTTTCAATTTCATATGTGTAGAATTTTCTAGATCTTAGATTTAATCTTTTGGCTGTAGATTAGATTTCTTTGTCAGATTGCTTCCATGTCCCTCTTGGATCATTAATCTAACATCCTTCTTCCCTCTCACACATTCTGGCATGCTCGGTGGGACACTTGTCCCCTCCTCTAACATTTGTTTGAGTCATTTTGAAGTTGTAGGTCCCAGAAACACTTCTGTCAAAGTTTTCATGCACTCCTAGAAGACCTGAGCATTTGTCTCAATAAAACTGTGCATTTTTCAGAAGAATGGCGCATTTGTCAGAATAACTACGCATTTGTCATGGGAATGGCACATTTTTCTGAAACTGGTGCTTTTATAATTTCTTAAGTTAACATTTGTTTGACAGGGTTTTTAGCACTTGTTTCTAAAACTGTGCAGTTGTCTGAAACCTGTGCATTTGTATTTTTTGGTCTGAGCAGTTGTTCTGACGGACAAATGTATCAATCTTGCACTCTTGTAATAGGTTTTCACTAACAGGTGTTTTTTTTTGGATGTGTAATCAGGAATTGACAAATTTGATGCAGGATTACAACAACTCTAACATGTTTATTATAGGGAAGACGATCGGTCCCAGTTGTTGAAATTAATTTTAATTAACTTCAGAATTTTCATTTTAGTGCTCTAAAAATGAACAACAAGAAACTCACACTTTGATTTTGGTGTTGTTAAAAAGAACAAATTTAAAGCTTTTTTAACTTAGGAATTTTCATGTTAGTGCTCTAAAAATTAACAACAACAAACTCACACCTGATTTTGGTGTTGATAAAATGACAAATTTTAAGATTTTTAACTTAGGAACTTTCATTTGGTGCTCGTAAAAAGAAAAAAATACTTCAGTTTTGGGCTCTAAAAATGAACACATTTAATGTTTTCATAAGTAGGAACCTTTAATTTTGGTGCATAAAAAGAGTGAAATCATTTTTTATTTTGTTGACACATACGTTTTTACATTTGTTGACCAAGATAGGATAAGGATTTCCTTTCTTAGAAACACCTCTATTGGAGCTCATAAAAATGAACAAATGTTTCTTTACGATATTTCACAATTACTATCTTAATTGCTTGATGTCTTGATCATTTCGTATTAGTGTAAGTTAAAAAGAACTTTGTTTTGTTTATTCACAAATTTTTGGGGATAACATCGCTTGAAGTGTTTAAAATGAATCAAATTGATATGGATTGTTCACTATGCATTCATTGATTGGCAAAGCTAAAGTGTTTTATCTTCTCCCCTCACACCTTTTGGCGATCTTGGGTGAGCGAAAGAACATTTTTGAGCATTGCACTTTAATTTTAAAGTTTACGTTAAAGAGGGGTTTTCCTTGAGATACATCCCACACTGGAGAACTCATTGCAAGGTATCGAAGCATGTTTACTGGTGGGCTATATTAAAGGTTGCAAACTCGTAAAAAAGTAGCTTTAAGCCATGCTGACAATAGAGTGCACCTAATCCCATACCTTAAGTGGAATGGGAATGGTTAAAGAGCCTTAAGTGGCCAGTGCGTGAGTGTCATATTTTTGTGTTCAGAGTTATCACTAAGAACCAAATTATTTTAGAAGCCACCTTATTATCCAAAAACATTCTCTGAAAGTGGTGCATCAGAATTTACTTCTAAGAAGTTACTTGCCATGTTCAACTATAGGTCCACACCATAATTTGCATGTAAAATCATCTCTTCGGAGCATGAGGTAGGCCTACCTAAGAGAATGGTGTCTATCCCCTAGGGTTGTAATTGCTAGTTTATGTTAAACTTAGCCCATTACATTCAAAACAATTCGACATCAAATTCTATGTTTGATTTAAAGAAAAAGAACACATTCAAAATAAACACTGAACGTGATGTTTAAACCACAAACCCTTTGATTTAGTTTAGACTTGTGAGAGAAGCCTTATGTTTGCACCCCTTTGAAAGGATCTTTCCTTAAAGGTTTTTGAACATTCTGGCTTTAATTTTAGGGTACATTAATCAAAGTAAACATTTGGGAACTATGGCTTGGGTGTTGTGATTTCACAACCTAAGTTATAGACATGAAGGTCACATAATTCCTACTTGTTGAGTCAATCCAAGTGTTGTCTTATCACTTGCCATACTTCAAAACATAGAGAAATTTTTGAAAGAGTTGTTCACAAGAGCATTGTTCGAACCAAAACAATTAGAAAGAGAAGGTCAGATAGTCCCACATCCATTATTTCCATCCTACCTATTTCAAATCAAAATTGAACAAACAATTGAGGTCACTCCTCCACTCAAGACGTCCATGATATTAACAGTTACTTGGGACTCATAGATAGTACAAGCAGACTTTCCCGCAACATATCCTTTGGACAAGGAAGTGGAATATAGACTCTAGTTTTTCAACATTTTAATTTCCAAGAAGTAGTGTCATCCAAAACAACACTCAAACCCTAGGGTCTTGATCTTCACAACAACCATCCCATAAAACACGATACTTTATGACCAATTGGTGACCAATTGCCCCAGTCCAACAACTAGATCTTGTAACACCGATCCTTCAACCTAGTCTCACATATATTGAAGGTGAACAAACAAAAATCATAAGAAGCTTAAGAACTTTCATTTATCAGAAGAATGAAACACCCTGCTAGTTTCTCACCGCATCAATTATCTTAGATGAAGAGTAAGAGAAAGCTGATATAGCAGTAGAGAGACCCATATTACCACCACCCGCGTGGAAATAATTATCCCATTCATGATATCACACAAGGTCAAGATACCCAAGATAAAGACCATAGGTTGTCATTTTAGAATCAGGCATCTAAATCCGAAAGCTCTCAAGAAACACCTTTGGGCACTTCATGAAACTAGAACTAGGTTGGTATATAACTTCTACAAATGAGCTTCCAGGAATAATCTAAACTTGTATTCCTTCTACTATTGTCAGAATCCAGGTCTGTTCCAATAGTTCTAGTATCTTACATAATCTGTAAGGAAACATCAGGTTTTAGAATTTTTGTCAACTAGTTATTCCATTCATGATCTCATGCAAGGTCAAGATTCTTAAGGTAAAATCAATAGGTTGTCATTTCAAACTTAGATATCTGAGTCCAAAGGCTCCCAAGAAACACCTCTCAGTGCTACATAAAAATAGAAACAAATTGGCAGTAAACTTCTATTGTCAAGAGAAATTGTGAATATCATTTGGTGTTGTCATTGATGGTAAACCTAGTCAGTGATTGGATTAGTGCATCATCATTTGATCATACCGGCAAGCAGATTGAAAAAAATCAAGGAAGAACAGAGCATCTGACAATTTTGTGTTCATCAATTCACATGAATATTTTCTATTATTATTCTATGTTGTGTATCTCAGGCAATGTTGTTTGATCTATGATATTTATTTCTATTGAATCTTAGTGGCTTGTATTGACTTGTGTGCGAGTTAGAAGATCTAGTTGATTAATTCTCTGTTTATCAATACAAAAGCCAACTTCGTGGATATAACATGTCACAGATGTTTGGGAAGTAACTTTTTAAGTATTTTTGTGTTTGTACATGCTAATGTTGATCATTTCTATGCTATAGCTGACTTTGGTTGGTGTGCATTAAGGATTACCTATGGATTGAGCCGAAAATTTACAAATGTTTTCATATATTGTTGAAGCCGACATATGGGTGATTAATTCTTAGTCACAAATATATATAAGAGATCGATCATAGAATTTTGAGATGTGTATGAAGTGTGTGGATGTGAGTTGCGAATTTGAGTAGAGAAAAATAGCGATAATGCATAGTTTCACTTGTGCATAAAGGATTTGTGTTGTGAGTTTGAGTAGAACAAAGGAGAAGTGCAAAATCAGTTTGAAGGATAGAAGATCAATTGTTGAGCCTAACCGAAACTATAATCAAGCATATGCAAATTCTAATCTCTTAGTTCAAATTATCAGATGGATTTAATTTGATTTTCTTTGTAAGATAGTGAGTCTTCTTTGAGCAGTGAGCTCTAGGCAGTGCACCTGAATGCAAGTGCAATTCCCCATATTGTAAAATTCTTTTGAGTATACTCAGATTATATTGTGGATTGGCCATCCACCATGGTTTTTCCCCTAATAGGGTTTCCACATAAAAATTCTTGTGTTATGATGTTATGGTTGTTTGTTTTATGTTCATGCATATGTCTTTTGAATGAATGTTTTAAATGCTTGAAGGATCAGATTAATAAAGTTAAAAATTGTAGAACACTGATTCACCCCCCCTCTCAGTGTTGCTTGATTCCAAAAATTGGTATCAAAGCTAGTTCCTTGGAAGAAGAAGTCTAACAAATTGGAGAGATCTTGGAAAATGTTTTAATGGATTCAAGCAGTCTTCAACAACAACTTTTGGTGGCCCTAGATGATCTTGACCAGTCAAAATCTGAAGTTCAAAAATTGCAGGAAAACCTCATGGATGCTGAGAAATTCATCGAGTCATTGAAAGATAAAATCAATAAGTCCAGGGAGAAGAGAAAGGAACTTTGTGATCAGATTAAGTAGAATGATAGTAAAATCATTGAAGATGAGCAACTAAGTCAAGCCCTGAAGCAAAAGATAGAAGAATGTGAATTTATTACTAGAGATAATATAGTCCTAAAGCATGAGATGGAAACTATCATGATGAGGATGATGAAGGAGATTGAAGACAAAAATAAGAATGAAGAGAAGCTTCAATAGTCCTCGAAAGAAAAATCTGAAGAATGCAGCCATTTGGAAAATGAATTGGAATAGTTTAAAAATAATGAGGAAGTGTTTGAAAAATAGATTGATGATCTCAGAGATGAACTTGCTACTGCAACGGAGTACAAAGAGAATTTTAAAGTTATCTCAACCAAGCTTGATGAACTTATTAACAGTCAGATGACTAATGGTGACAAGCGAGGTCTTGGTTATGAAGAAGAAGAAAGTTCCAGATCCAGACAAAGGAGATCCAGGGAAGGAAATCAGACAAATAGAGCTAGAAGGAATCCGATCAGACAACCTAATGCTCAAAGATTCAATGGATACTATTTTAATTGTAATAAATTTGGTCATATGGCTTCTCAGTGTAGAAGTAGGATGAATCCAAGTGGTCCATCATTCTTAGGTCAGTGCTTTAATTGCAATAAGTTTGGTCATAAGTCAAATGTATGTTGAAATGTGATGAACAAATTTGATAGAGATATCAGATGTTATACATGCAATAGATTTGGCCATACTGCTAACTAGTGCAGATCAAGAGAAAAACAGTGGAACAACTGGTCTGGACAGAAAAATGTTGTGTGCTATAACTGACACAAATTTGGTCACATTGTTAGATTCTGTTGGAACAAAAAAGGTCTAGTAAATCCAAGGAGAAACATGCAGAAGGATGAAAAAGGAAAAGGAAAAGTTACTACAGATATGATCAGGAAGAAAATGTAGAAGAAATGGGTGATGAAAATTCCCTCTGTTGAAGAAAATGTGCCAGCATCAGAACTTGCTTCTGGTAATTCCTCTAGGAGTTAGTTTTAGGCCTTTGGCCTGGGGGGAGCCGTCAAGAAAATATCTTAACCCCCTGCCTGTAACTGACACCAGAATGTGGATAAGTATAGTAAGCACATAGATGCTCTACAGATGCTGTTGAACCTATTGGAGAGAATATTATGCAGTATTGGAGGTCTGTAGAAGAATTATCTATCACATCGCATGGAAACAGGGTAATCGGATGAGTTAGGGTAAAAATCATTTATTATGACAAAAAGGGTTAAGTATGTGAGTGATAAAAGGTTATTTTTATCTTTCATTTTTCACTTTGCATTTTTAAGAAAATAAGTTTGAAGACCTCTGAGGTGAACTTTGGCGAATTGAAGCAAAATTTAGGTGTGAAGGAGCTTTCAACAATCAAACTGCGATCTGAAAAAAAGGTATTTTTCGACAAAACCTGTGAATTTGTGAATTGGTGAAAATGGTTACTCCATTGTTAGTTGAAGTTGAGGACATACCCCATACAAAATTCAAATGGAATGCTTTCAAATATGTCGAGATAGATTGGTTAGATGCTTTTTCATTTGTTTCGTACGACGTCTTACACACCAAAGATATTAGGGCATATATTCATGCAAGCATTGAAGAGCTAGGAAGCTCGCAGCTGCTAAATTTGTGTAATAATCACATTAGAGGAGAAGACCTCTGTGTCAAGCCAGAATTCAAAACCCTAGAAGAGAAGAAATTTACACAGATCTTTAAATTTACCATGTTTGAAGAGAACGAATGGGTCCGGTACATCTTGAGTCGAGTTCATGATGAATTCATGTGGTTGAGGTTGAGTATACCCTTCAAGATTACAAAGGAGGCTATAAGTGTTGTTACAAGTTTAAATTCCTCTAGTGGATTGTCAATTTTGAAGTCTGTAAATAATCAAACGGTGAATGAGGCAACTGGTTCAAAATATGACAAAAGAGAGATGACAATTGAAGATATCATTGAAGTGGATGTGAAATATGCATCAATGATCATTGGTTACATGATATATCACTCAAGTCGGGACAATTCTGTATCTAGTACAATCATTTATGTAGCCTATCAAATGGTAAAGGAGAATGAATATTATGAATTGTGCGAGTTGCTAAGAAGTCAACTGATGGAAAACCTTGGTAAGATCAATAAAGACAAGAATAATTCCTTTAAGTATGGAAATTTGATACTATGTTTATTCTTCTATTTCATGAGTGAAGTTTCAGGTGTTGGGAAAGTACATTGGCAAGGTGGGGTCAGCCTGTAGCTATTTAGATTAGAGAGATGCTGTATGAAATTGGAAATAGTCAAGCCAAAAAAACTGCAATCTAGGGATACTTCAAGAATTTTCAAAGTATGATGCATGCTAGAGAAACGATTCCTACTTCTATTGTGCATAAATATAAGGACACAATTTTTTTTATGGTAGACATTTATCAATGCATGAAGGAAGCCACTAATAATAGAACAGTCTAGATCATGTCAATGGGTTATGAAGTTGAGGAGCACATTCTGGAAACGTATGCACAATATTTACTAAATAAGCCTCTGGATCTCTCAGAAGAGAGGTTTGGAACTTATGCAGAAAAGGATATATAGGTGTACAATGAACTAAGGAAACTTGTGACAATCGAAAAAGTAAGAAAAGAGGTGGAAATATTTATAGAAAGCATGGGAATATCTGTAGCAGTAGTAAGAGAAGTTAGAAAAAGGAGAGAACAAGTTGAAGCAGAAAAAGAGCCAGCAAAAACTGAATCTGCTAATCCGATAGCATCCTTTGCTCGAACTAGGTCAACAAGGAGCTCTGCAACCCTATCCGCCCTTGCAGTAAAGCCAATTCCTGTGAAAATGCAAACCAAGGTATTCAGTAAGAGGAAGAAGAATAAGTGCATAAGAGCTATGAAGCTATCTTAGAAGATGAAGAAACTGAGTCTGATGAATATTTGAGAGAAATAAAGCATATGGGCACCCAGGTAACAAAGGTTACTAAAAGAAATCCCTCCAAAGAAGATAAAGAAAAGAAGTAGGTAAAAATTGACAAACTTGGTATGTCAGTAGAAGAGGTTGAGAAAGCTTTGGTCAAAGATGGAAATCTTAAGCCGCTTTGTAAATGGTATGAAATTTTTGATAAATCTGGTCAAAGAACCCTTGAGGAGGCTACAATAAAGCATTTTAATGTTTTCAATAAGGTTCTAATTGAAATAATGCCTAATTTACCTAAAATCCTATATGAGATTTTGGAAATGAGAAGAGTAAATGCTAGATTAGAAGAAGAGAAAATGAGAGAAAGAATTCTTTTTTGAGTTATGCCCAGTGATGTCCATGGAAGAAATGAAGGCAATACTGAATAAAGCTAAAAAGGAATTCAAGAGCAAGATAGGGGTGAACAAGCTCATGATTGGCCAGTCTAAATAAGTTGCAAAAGAAACTGAACAAATCTTGAGAAAAGTTTTGTTGACTAAAAAAATTGATGTTGTCTCTAAAGGAACACATGATAAAGATGTCTCATCTAGTCTGGCAGAAGAAGAAGAAAAACAAGATATAACTGAGGATACTCAGATTTCTCTTGATGTGGATAATACATAAATACCTATAGAGATTGACGCTCCTGAAATTGTATCAGTTAAGAAAGTTGAGATTCCTGAAGATAAGCAAGAACCTGTAGCTAAGGAAACAATGGATGAGGAAAATAATTTTGATGTGAAGGAAATTCTAGTGGAAGCAAGCAGGGAAAACTTTAGTGGAAAATATTTTCCAATTGGCGAATTCTAGGAATCGGGCAAATTGAAATTGGCGAATTTACCGTATCCAATTGGGTGTTCAAATTGCCAGGATTTCACAAACTATCGGTCTAATGCATGTCCATTCGCTAGCGGTTTTTTCTATGAGGCATGTTTAGGCAATAAATTTGCCATAAAAGACTACGTGTTTCCAATGGACCGATTAATATTTTTTCCTGGAATCCTAGGGAGCATGTCATAAAACACCAAAATATTTGCCAATACTATTAAAACAACATTATATGAGGACCCATTTCGCCAACTAAAATTTACAAATAGTTGCTTGTGAAGACCCATTTCGCTAATTAAAATTTATAAATAGTTGCTTATGAGGACCTGTTTCGCCAATAATATTTAAAAATAATTACATTTGAGGACACATTTCACCTTGAAAATTACAAAGTATCGTTGTATAAGCACGCGAGATTCGCCAAAATTTTAAAATACCATTTAAAAATCCTGCAGAATTTTCCAAATATGGATCGATATAAATACAATTGAAATTGTTATTTGTTCTTACACATTTTGTTCAATTCTGAGGTTAGAAGTCAACAAAACACAAAAACATAGACTCAAAGGTGAGTGATCATTTCTTCATACTATTATTAGTTATTAGTTATAATAATAAGATTTCTTTATTTGTTTTCCATTCTTGCTTCAATCTTAAACATGATTTTGAGTAGGGAATGGGATCTATATTCTTTATTGGTCTTTCCTCCTTAAACTATAAGACATTTTTTTCCAGCTTTTATTCAAAGTGAGGTATCAATATATCAAGCAACAAGGGTAAGAATTCTGAGGGTAATGAAGAGATTGGGAGGCCATCAAAATTCCCAAAACATGGAGGTACCATACAATCTTACTTTGGAATTGGTAAAGCTTCTAATCCATCAGATCAAGGTGGAGCTACACCATAAACTCTTCCACCAAATATTATTGAAGATGGCATTGACAATACCTCACCGCCATAGGAAGGTCAAGGTGAGATTTTCATTGTGTTAAATCAAAATGTATCAAATGAGGATGGAAATACCACAGAAGATGTTCCAAGGGATACCTTGGTTAGCCAAAATGAGATAATTGACTTGGATGAGGATGATGTTGGTAGCAAGAAAAGAAAAGGAAAATCAAGATTAGGGTGCGAGTGGGAAATGACAAGGAATTTTCAAATTGGTTGGTTGTCAAAGTACCCATTCCTTGAACCAGTGGGGGTATCAAACAAAAATGATATTGAAAGGGAAAAATAGGTCAAATGTTAGATTTGTAGTTGGAAATGTGGAAGAGACAAGATGATGCAGCTAAAGCTTGACATTATAGAAAAGCATATCGGTAAAGTTTACGAAAAAAAAATCATAGACGGAAAGGAACAATTAGTCGTATGATGGAAATCAAAGGAAGAATGTTTTCATGTTAAGTATGTCGTAGATTATGGAGAGCATAACCATAGAATACAAAAGTTTAAAAATGTGAAGGTACACTTGAGGCCCATTTTGGAAAAGCCATGGCAGCAACAAATCTGTCAAAAACTATTAAGATGAGTGTTGTTTTTCATATTTTATCCAAGGGGCGTCCTATGATAGATTGGCTAGAATATTTTGATTTATTATCTTATTTGAGTGTTCCCAACTTTCCCTTCTCACATTGGTTAGTAAACACTGGATGGGAATGGGCGAATTGTCTTGCTGCAGTGGAAAAACAAGATTTAAAGGAGAAAGTAAAAGAGTCAAATCTCATTGCATTATCTTTAGATGAAGTTACTACGGTAGACAATACTTCTTGAGTCTGTATGCATTTGTATACTGTAGAACAACATGTTCACCAAGCTCATCTTCTTTGTGTTCATAAAATGGACAGTTCAACATCGCAAAATCTATTTGAACTAGTCAAGAAATCTTTGAATGAAATTGCAGGTATGGATGAGTTGACAATTGCCAAAAAGTTGGTGTGTGTAGGAGCTGATGGAGCTGCAGTGATGCAAGGTCAAAGGAGTGGTCTTTGCAAAAAGTTACATACTACTTATGCACCATACATGCTTGGCATTCACTGCATGGCCCACATAATGAATTTAGCATTCAAAAATATAAGCAAGTTTCCTATAGTATCAAAAGTTGAAAATCTAGTTCGTGAGATCCACACATACTTCTGCCGAAGTCCCAAGCATTTCCTTGAATTTCAATATTTTGCTGAGGGAATAACACCTGGAAACAAGCTTCTCAAGGATGTCGATACCAGATGGATCTCCTTGCATGGACCAACGCAACGAGTTCTTTCAGAATATCAATCCTTGATTGGAGTGATGTACGAGCATCACAACATAGTAGACAAAGCTCTTGACCTCTTATATAGGTTAAGCGATATAGAGACACTCTTGACTTTAGCCAGTCTTCTCCCCATGTTGGATGAGATGAACAATCTTGTGAAGAAAGCCCAAGACAAAACTATGTATATTTATGAATACGCCAATCTACGTAAACTTACATGCTTGGCCCTCGATCATCTATATCTAGATCTAACACAAGAAGGCGCAAATTATTTGATTTGGCAAAAAAATACCGATTTGAATAATCCTAATCATAGATGAAAAAATCACTTAAAACTCACACAACTCGCGAGTAATCGCGCATAAAATAGCTAGGCGAGTAAATCACTTAAAAACTCGCCACCGAGTAATGATAAAAACTCGCAGCGATTAAATCATTAAAAAACGCGAAAAATCGCGTGTCTCAAACGAAAACGTGGCCAGAAAACGTGCCTAAAAAATACAGCTAAATTTCATTTTGTTTGCCCTAATCTTTTTGTGAATATAAAACACAAACCGTCGACGCAAAATGCAAAACGCAAAACACAAAACGCGAAGGAAAACGTGAGTAGTAAAAAACGAGGGCAAAGTTTCAGGGAAATGCGACGCACAGAAAGAAAACGCGACGCTTAGAAAAACGACGCAGCCAAAGAAACTTGAAAGAACAGGCCACGGGGAGAAGAAAATCGTCGACGGTAGAAGATTTACGCAGGTAGGTATTTTGCATTTTTTTTTTCCGCGAATTCATTTTTTTTTTTGAGTTTGCAAAAATTTAACCATGTCGACCCTAGGTTTTTTATTTATTATTTTTTAATTTATTCATTTGAAAATATCTAACATTAAAAATTTAAAAGGTTTAAAGAATATCATTTTAAAATATTATATATTATAGACGTAGTCCCGTAAGCATTTAAAAAATTGTATTTTTTTAATTTATTTCATTTTTAAAACTTATAATTTAATATATGTGTAAAAAATATATATATATTTTATATTAGACTCAAGTATTTAAAAAATAGAAAATTTTTAATTTATTTTATTTTTATAACTTATAATTTAAAATATTAAACTTAAAGTTTAAATACTTGAAGTTGATTCTTATATAATATATTTTTTTTAACAAATATATTAAATTATAAGTTCTAAAAAATAAAATAAATTTAAAAAGTTCAATGTTTTAAATACTTCCGTCTATAAAATATATAATATAATTTTTTTTTATAAATCTTTTAATGTTTATAAATCAATAAATAAAAAATAATTAATTAAAATATTATTATGATATTGTTATCAGGATTCAACCGTGTAGTTTACGAGTCAAACTCATTGACCCATGATTCATGAGTAGTGGTTCACAAGAACCCATCTCTCATGATAATGAATGGTCCACTTAGCACTCATTGCATCTAGGTGATGCTCACAGAGGTGAAGCATTGGTCCCCTCCTCATTATCATGAGAGATGGGTTCTTGTGAACCACTACTCATGAATCATGGGTCAATGAGTTTGACTCGTAAACTACACGGTTGAATCCTAATAGCAATATCATAATTTGACACGTTGTGGAAGAAACCTCCTACTTAAAATATTATTATTAAATATTACATTTCAAAGCAAGAAAATTAATTTTGTTTCCATAATAAAATGACAAGAGAATGATTGTTATTAATTTATCTCTTTATGAAATTGCATTATGAAAAAAAGTTTAAAATTTAAATGGAATCATGGATTACCTTGTTTTTAATTTTCGATGTTGTCTTCCTTTTACCAGGTTTACGTTCATAATTTGCTAAAAGAATATGGCTTCTGCAAGTAAAAAGAGTGGTGGCAAACCAAGAGATCCTTGCTGGAAACATGGAACACCAGGTGCAGCGTGAGGAGAGGTTATTTGCAACCATTGCACTGAGTCTTATTTTGGTGGCATAAACCGGCTGAAATACCACCTTGCACGAATCCCTTGTCAAGATGCTACACCATGTAAAAAGGCACCTGTAGAGGTTGAGATGGAGGCCAAAGCACTCCTTGCAGCATTTGACCAAAGGAAGGAAAGTAAAAAGAGAGCAGCAGAGGCAATGGCAGCCCCATATGCAGATTTCAGTTCTACAGGGTCAGAAAGGGCTATGGGAGGCTCTTCTTCTCTTGGGCCATGGATACAAGGATTAGGAACTGGAAGTGTGGGCAGCCTCAATTCTAATTTTTTTGTTCCACGTAATACTCCTGGTGCACAACCTTCATTGGAAGGTACTTCTTGGAATAGAGACTTGCAAAATGAGGCAAAGTTGGCATGTGCTAGATTTTGGTACTACAACAATATTCCATTCCATGTTGCTTCTAGTCCTTATTGGGAAGAGTTGGTCACTGCTTTGACTGTGGCAGGTAAGGGGTTCAAGGGCCCAAGTCATTATGAGTTGAGTGGGCCATTACTATAGAATGAGGTCCAAAACACATACAAACTAGTGGAGGAACAAAGGAGAAATTGGGAAAAGAATGGCTGCACCATTATATCTGATGGGTGGACGGATGTCAGAAATAGGACACTCATGAACTTGCTAGTGGCTTCAGGGGGACAATTGGTATTTCTAAAATCAGTTGATGCCTCCAATGAAACAAAAAATGCAGAGACCTTGTGCAACATGTTGGATGAGGTGGTGATGGAAGTGGGAGTTCAAAATGTAATTCAAATTGTGACCGACAATGCAGCTGCATATGTGGCAGCCGGTAAACTTCTAATGGTGAGGCATCCTACATTATCTTGGAGCCCTTGTGCTGCCCACTATCTTGACTTGCTCCTTGAGGACATAGGGAAAATAAGTTGGGTGAAGAATGTGGTTGAAGATGGAAGGAATATCACAAAGTACATCTACAATCACACATGGGTCCTCAGTCTCATGAGAGAGCACACTGATGGTAAGGATCTCGTGCGATCAGGAGTCACACGCTTTGCCACTAATTTCCTCACCTTGCAGAGCATTTTAGCTACATTGCCCAACCTCAAGCGCATGTTTGTGAGTGAAAAATGGCTTGAGAGTCCTTATTCCAAGAAGCCTGAAGCAGATAAGGTCAAGAAGACCATTTTTGATGATAGATTTGCCAAACAAATGGAGGAGATCATCAAAGTAGGTTTTCAAACATTTATTGATGATTTATGTTTTTGCTTTCTAATATTACAGCTTGCTGATTTTGTTAATTTTTTTATATTTTAGGTGTCAGAACCATTGGTTAGAGTTCTACGATTGGTGGATGGGGATAAAAGCCCCATGGGGTATCTATATGAGGCCATGGATAAGGCCAAAGAGGCAATTCAACATTTATATGGGTCAAACAAGACCAAATATGAACCCATATGGCGCATAATAGATCGGAGGTGGAACCGACAACTCCACCAACATATTCATGCAGCTGCCTATTTTTTGAACCCCAAGTTTTATTTCTCTCCTACTTTCAGAGTAGATGCAGAGGTTCAAGTTGGCCTCAATACATGTATTGAGAAATTGGTTAGTGATGATGACCTTCGAGATCTCATACTTGATGAGATACAGAGCTATAAGAGGGCTGAAGGGCCATTGTTTTCTTCCAAAGATTGCATTCGTAGGAGAGACACTCTACAACTAGGTAACAAATTCATGTGTTTAATATTATTTTACTATTTATAATATTATGTTAATGTTTAATTTTATTAAATCCTTACTAAGTTATAAATGGCAATTGTTATCCTTGCAGATTTGTGGTGGCAAGATTATGGTGCCACAACGCCTAATCTTCAAAAGGTTGCCATTCACATTTTATCTTAGCCTTGTAGTGCATCTGGTTGTGAGCGCAACTGGAGTGTCTTTGAGGCCATTCACACAAAGAAGCGCAATCGGTTGACTCAAAAGCGTTTGAATGACCTTGTCTACATGCGCTACAACCTTCAGTTGCATGAGAAGAAGGTACAAGGGTTGAGTTCACATGAAGCACTTGACCTTGATGACATTGATCCATACTCAGATTGGATTGCTGAGCCTGATGAGGTCAATGTGGAACCATGGATGAGTGATGATGAGTTTGCTGAGATGGAGAGGGAGGGAGAGGCAGCTGAATGGGAAGCAGAGGTGGCAGCATATGAGGAGGAAGAAGGCGAGCTTGGTCAGCCAATAGAGGTTGTTTCTTCACACACGCAGTTTGATCCTATCCCTATGGATGAGGCACCTGTTGGGGCACCTGTTGAGGCTTCTATTGAGGACATTGCAGCTATACCATCTACTTCAATACCACCCACACAACAGTGACAAAAAATTTTGAGTTTCAGTCGTAGAAGAAATTTAGGATAGATAATTTTTATTGATACAAAAACTTGAAGTTGATATGTATTGAGAAGTCGAACTTGTTTTTTGGTCTATGATACATTGATGATTGATATGTTTTAAGGTTTTAAACTCTAATTTTGATTTATATGTGATGAAATCAGTTGATACATTGATGATTGATATGTATTGAACTCTAATTTTGACTTATATATGATGAAATCAGTAATATGTTCTATATTTTTAAAAATTGTGTATTTTCAAATGTTCGATAAATTTGTCGAGTTATTGCTGAGTTTTTCCCCGAGTTTTTGTCGAGTCTCGAGTTTTAAAAAAAATTGGGTCTGCCGAGTTATTGCCGAGTCCGAGTTTTTCAACTATGATCCTGATAATTATTTATAGTTTAATGCAAGTGGGCACTTATGTATTTGTGTACCTGGATATGAGATACCAATGTACCATTGTAAGACAGCTAGGCGCTCTAGAAGAGAAGTACCTATTAACGAGGAATATTTTAATGACATTGTTAAATTTGTTAGTGATAATTTGAAGGAAATTGCAAAATCTCTTTCCTCAGAGATTCATGAAATATTCCCTCGACATGAAATACTTGAAGCCATGGGTATTGTGTATCCTCAATTTTGGGTAAATCGAGATAACCCAAAATATTTTCATGATCAAGTAAAAATCTTGATCGAACAGTTTTTGAAAAAGGTAACATACAATGAGTAGACAATAGAAGGAATTTTAAATGAAAATAAGCTTAGAAAGAAATTTGGGAGTTTTGCAACAGCTATGAGGGACCAGTATAAATCCATGGGCAAGGAGAAGGCCTTTGAACTGGGATCAATAAAAAAGGTTTGGACAAGCTTAGGTCAGAGTGAAATATTACGTGGTTCGATGTCAGAATATTTCAAACTTGCTGATTTATGTCAAACAATGATATTGGGGTCGATGGAGGATGAGAGAGTTTTTAGTACATTAGGGTTTTTGAAATCAAAGTTAAGAAACAAACTAGACAAGAATTTGGAAAATTGCTTGAGGATGAAAGGAATTGCATATAATGTCAAAATTTTTTCTTTTGAAAGGGCACTCACAATCTGGAGATCCACATGTGAAAGAAGAGGGACCGGGTTGTGCAACACAGGCTCTCCAATTCCAAGAGCCGCCAATACTGGTGGTAGTGGTAGTGGTAGTGGGCTTGGGACAGATGACAATGATATTGAAATTGAGATGAATCACACAATGAATGTTGAAATTGAGACACAGGCCGAAGAAAGTGCAGAGTAGACTCAGAATCAAGATGACTCTTTTACTTTCTCTCAAGATGAGCATCGGTTTGAGGACCTTGACTCCATTTGGGAAATGAAAGAGAATTAGTAGGTTGTAGGTATTTTTACTGCACTTCATGAATCAGTTTCCATTTTTCCAAAGTCCAAACTGTAGTTGATTATATTTTATATTGTATTCAATGAACATTGAAATTGTGAATCATTGCACTTCATGATATCTTATTTTATATTGCACTCAAGAACTGCATGAATCATATTCCAAACTGTAGTTGATGATTTTTAATATTGTATTCAAATAAATTATGAATCATTGCACTTGAAGTTCAGGATATTTTATAAATTATATAGTAATCCATCATCCATGAAATTGTGTTATTAAAATTTAGATTTGATCTCTTAAAAGGAAATTTAATTTTTCTTTACAAAGAAACTAGCCTCCACCGAGTCCACCCCACTTATCTTCCACATATCAATAATCACAAAAATAAACGAAACTTTGATTTCATGATTCAAAAATTATGAACAATGTAAACTGCAGAAATTTGTGTGACAAGATCCATATTTTAGCCTACATTGCATCCATAAAAAAATTTGAAATTCCGTAGTGACATAGTCCTTCCCCCATTCCTAAAAAAATTCAAAACCATTGGCCTAGCAATGCTTCATCGACAAAACCCCCATCATAGTCCCGCCAATGGCCCGATGAAAATAGCTCACAACCTAGTATCAGTGTAACAATACTCTATTGGGCTGACTCCCAAGGTGCTCTCCTGATATACTGGTAGACTCAAGCTATCAACAAAATTAACCATGAATTATGACCATGGGCATGAATTATCGAATTTTATCAATAATCACAAAAATATACCACTTTGATTTTATGAACAATGCAAATTGTAGAAATTTGTGTGACAAGATCCATATTATAGCCTACATTCACATTGCATCCATAAACAAATTTGAAATTCTGATAGTGACGTAGTCCTAAGTCCTTCCCACATTCCTAACAAAATTCAATACCATCGGCCTAACAATGCTTCATTGGCGAAACCCCCATCACAGTCCTGCCGATGGCCCGATGAAAATAGCTCACAACCTAGTATCGATGTAACAATACTCTATTGGGCTGACTCCTAAGGTGCTCTCCCGATATACTGATAGAGTCAAGTTGCCAACAAAATTAACCATGAATTATAACCATGGGCATGAATTATCGAATGCATAAAGTATATCGGGGGAACTATGGTGCGTTGGGGAAACATTATCTGGCGTCCCACCGATAGAACGAAGGATAGGTGTCCATCAGTGGAGAGGGTGGCTATCGGTGAAAGACTAATGTGACATCTTGGGGCATCGTGTTGCGGTGCATTTATGAACCAAAATTGAAGTGAATTATATCACAAGTTGATCGCATAGTTGTTACAAAATCCTGGAAGATTTCACTTAGGGCAGAAGTAGAAAGGAAAAAAGTTGGAGTTTTGACGCAACAAAGACTAGTGGACTATGGAGGCAACTCAGCAAGACTCACGTAAGTACTTCAGACCCAACTAAGAAGCTATTTTCATCAAAAGCTTAAGATTTAAATAATGGAAGAGAAATATTATTGATGAGTAGATGAATTATTAGAACTATTTTTGATTTCTATTCCTTATATCTAGATATATTATTTAAACTAAGGTCTCATTGCTCCTTTAGGTACACATACATACATAACATGGATAATGCAGATGCTCCACCTCCAGAATCTTTGTTTGAAAATACCAATAATGAGATTAATAAATTGAAAGACTCATTAGCGCAAAATGTAAACCCCGAGATATATTCTGAACCATGCATGTTAATATTGCATAGTCTTGAAAAACTAAGAGATGAACTTGAGAGGACAAGTGCATTTTCTCCAAATAGAGTAGCTGCTATTCTTTCCCGCATGCAGGAAGAAGTACATGGTGAGGTTCCCCTTAAACAAATATAGGATAGTGTGACCAAAGAAATGATAAAAACCAATTGTTTTCCATTTTATCAAAATACACGTAAGGTTAGGGGATACCAGGTCACTAGATGTGTTGATCGTGATATGGCCTCATTGATCTATCCACAATTTCTCGCAACACATGGTCAATACCCAAACAATGACCAGATTCCATTATATTTTGTTCAGCAGTTGTATGCTGAGGTCCATTTGGGCCTCAAAGTCAACTACCTATACATTCCACCATATGCTGGTCAGGGGCATGGTAGGATTGCTGACAAACCCACTTATCATCGAGCAGATAGACCGACCCCAGTGTTTAGGTATTGGTTGGTGAGAGGTCTCTTGCTCTCACCCCGGCTCTAGCCCCCATAGTAGATGAGGTTGTCGTTGCTTCCTAAAAGGAAGCAATTGATACTATAAGTGACATTGCAGCTGCCACCAGTAGGATATCTACTGATCGTGTAGGTCAATATTTGATGTCTAGACGTCCCCGACCCACGCCATCTTCAACACAGTGGACCACCATGGATCCTTTCACATCAGCAGGCATCCCTACTCCCACAGAGCTTGAGGCACTTACAAGAGAGATGGCATGCAGGACTTTGCTTTGTTTGGCTGAGGAACTCTTGGAGGCATATGCTTTCATTGCATCAGACTATGGGATCGGTATAGAGCATGTTAGAGATCGTTTAGCACATGGAGGGCGTTCACTTTTAGGATCCCATCACTCTCAACCCAGCACTAGTGCACATCAGGATCCACCATCTGATCATTCGATAGCTGCACAGACTATGGGTTTTACTGAGATGTTGGTTGGTGCCGGTTCGTTATCGTTGATGCCATCTCACCTAAATAGTCCTCTCCACTCATCATTGTTGACACGACATGAGATAGATCAGAGGGATGTAGATATTGATTCGTTGCTTGATCGTATAGTTGATATGGTGGAGGCAGCCGTTTCAGAGGACTCAGGTCATCCGATATCAGATGATGTGCATATATGTGTGCATGTGCATGTGCATGTTTCAATTCCTTTATAATTATTTTTAAATTTTAGTTTTAATTTAACTAGATATTCATGTACTGATATATATGAATTTATATATTTGTAGGTGGACATACCTAATGTCACTCCTAGCCTTGTTCTAGATCGTGCACATCGACGTGACTCTATGGATGAATCTGATGCTAGTGGACATGTGAGTTTTAAATTTTTATATATACATGTGTATATGTACATGAATATGTACATGCATAGATCTAGATACATATTTAGTATAAATTATATGTATTTAACACATTTTGTACACCATTTTATTTGTAGGGCTCAGCACATCCATCAGAGCAGGACCGTTCTCATTCAGATGGTTGTTCGACTAGGAGTCGACATTCATATTAGGCCTTGCATATTAGTTGTATTTGCTTATATGATGATCTTTCTAGTATTTGACATTTGATTATCTCTAACTTACATTTGCTATATATGATGATTTTTAGTATTCGACATTTCCTTATATGATGATCTTTAGTATTCCACATTTGATGATCTCTAACTTACATTTGCTTTTATGATATACATACATTTGGAACTTTGCTTATAACATGTTACATGTTTATACATTGATCAATATTGATATGCTTACATGTTTATATGATATATGTATACATTCGCTTATATTCAATATACATGTACATTTTCTTATTTGATGATCTCTGACAACTTACATTTCCTCATATGATATATACATTTGATCTCTCTAGAGTAGAATTTTAGGAAATGAATGCCACTTTATAATTAAGTTCATTCACATGTTGATCACAATAAATATTTTGCACACGCATGCCTTGGATATATATGATCTTGAATGTTTTCTTTCTATGTATATAAAAATAGAACCATATACTCATATAAGCATTTAAATATGTACAATAATGATTATAAAATGCATCATTTAAGCACAATAATAGGAATTAATTCACTAAATTGTAATAAAGTATTAATGGACGATAATGAATAATAATGGATCTTAATTATGGTATATGATAAAATAATAATAGTGGTTTGACAAAATTATTTTAGTATCTTACAAGATGATGTTCAAAATAACATTGTTTTAAAAAAAAGAACTTAAGAAGAACGGATTAAAAGAGATGAAAAAAATAATGATATGCCTCAATTAGGTGGAGGAATAAGAAAATATTAGGTGGTTGATGATGATTGGACTGAAGAGATTATTTGTGTAAAAAATACACAAGTTAGCTCTCAAAAGAAGAATTATGAGGAAAATTTCATATGAAATATAGAAGATGATGGAAGAAAAGAAGAGGAGGAATGTAGAAAATGATTTAAGAAAAGTAAAATTAGGTGAAAAATGTGATTGATTGTTTTTGAATACTTAGTTATGTTGACATGTGAAGATCAACTTTATCTTAATATACATGTAGATTTTATGCACCAAATTATGTAGGATTGAGGTTAAAATGTATCCAATGCATGTAATAACTTATAATAAAATAATAAACAAGAGGAATCCCTAGTATTCAATAAGACATTTTATTTTCTTAGTGGGTCTAAGATGGGACAACCAATAGACACAAAGAGAAGATAGAAGATATGCATCAAGATCTATTGTAAAGAAAGATGTAACCACATATTCTCAATGCAAAAATTGGAATATTTCAACTTAGATATGTATGTAACCAAGTAACCCTAAAATCATGAAATAAATGTTGTACACAACTATACATGAATACATCTATGGATGGTACAAAATCCTACTACCAAAAGATCTCAAACCAATGAAGGTACAAATATAACTTTGAAAAAAAGGTGTTAATCCTAAAGAAAAATATGACTTAATGCTTCCTTGATACAACCATAAGTTAACCAATCAAATCATTGTATTCCTCAATTTAATTTAAGCATAAATGTATATGACATATTCTTATACACATGCACTCTCTAATACTTATGGGGCAACCATATATTCAACCAACAAGTAAATACGTGCACAATGAGGAGAATTGTGCACATTTTCACTATTCACCAACCAACACGAAGCATAAACATTCTACAAGACACTTTTGGGATTTTTTGTTTGGTACAACATTCTACAAGACACAAATTTTAATATGTTAGGTTTCTTTTTCTACAACAAAAAAGAAGATTGAGACAACATTCACTATATATATATAGAAGACATGGACTAATGAATCAATGATTTTTCTTGGATGTATAGGAGAAGAAACATCTTGAGATGTAGTCATGTAACATCTCCTTGTGTGCCAATTGTCTATTTTGTTGAGATGCTAGATTTGGGGGATCATTGAAACTAACACTAAATTTTCTTCTACTCCCACCATCACTCTTCCAATGAATTTTTTTATGACAAGGTTTGCACATTATTTACATAACAAGTACTTGAATTCCATCGAACAAATATATAATTGGAAATATCTACTCAATTTAAGGTTCTCAATGTATTTCAACCCCTAATTTGTGTCCAACCAAATTTAAAACACTTGTCATCAACATATATTATAAGTAACTAAAACAATCTAGAGTTCAAACAAGTTACTATAAGTTCTCATATTGAACATGTATGTACATGTACAAGTGAATTTTAAAATCATGGATATAATCTAACTCAAACATTCTAGTTCAACCCACTCTTGAATAACATGTAAATTTTTTTGATGGTCATCACTATCTAGTCTCCGTTTTTTTCGTCCACGTGCATGTGGAACTACATGAAGATGTAGGGCGGTAGCAATTATAAGGTGACTATACTGATATACCTTGTTATCAACTTGATAGTCCACAAAATGAATCCCATGTTGAACAAATTTGACTTGTTTTAGATATATCCCTTGCACAACAACAAAACCTGCATGATAAACATGAACCTGAGGTAATACATGTGCATGTGTACAACATTTGCGTGCTCAAGGCTTGTACAATATATATTTAATGTTTTTAAGGTAATGTACACAGGTACACAATGTATATATAATTTGAAATTCAAACTCACCTGTGGGAAATAACATTCCAACATTTGTTTTAGGTTGTGTTAGCTTATTCCTCTCTTTTGTGCAACGCAGTAAATAACAGCTAACACCTTCTATGTTTCCAGGCTCTGCTATAACTACAAAAACATCTCCTATACACCAAATTTACACAATAAAATTCTAAAAAAAATAGAATTGTCTCTACACAAGTTAAAGATCATTAAATTTATATAATATTTAAATTATTGAAAACTTACACATGTACCTTTTCTAACCAATCCTGAAATATGGTCATAATCAATTGAAATCAAAGGAATGTCTTGAAATCTTTCATCCTCATTTTCATCGTATGTGTCTGAAACAAATAGTGGCACCATATCCCATTTACTAACATATTCAAGTTCTTCATTGTTGCATGCATGAGAGTTTCCTACAATGCACTCAGTGCAGAAACAAGAGTAATCTCTCGTGTATAATGTCCATCCAGGGTGACTATCTGAACTCATAACTCAATGCAAAGATCTTGTTTTTTCTACCCTCTTGCATCCATCCATCGATCTTCTATCCACACCTAGATAAATGTAATTGCAAAAAAATTATATGAACTTGAACATGTGTGTATATATATATACATGTGTAAATTTTAAATTTAAATAATTTTTTTTTTTAAAAATGTAATTTATACATACCTGATATCTCCCAAAACACTCTATGTGGAATGTTTCGGTTTGTTCTTGAAGATTTTTTGACCTCATTTGATGCAAAATGTTTCTTTCACCATTCAACAACATCATGTGCATCATCTATATGATCTTCTGAATAACTCATTTGATGCTTTCTTAAAGCATGTTTGATGCAAACTCCTGCGCCATCATGTTCACCCTTTCCATGCCCACTCTCAAAGAAACTCCAAACATGTGGTATGTTGTAAATTTTATGATATCTAGAAAGTGCATAAAATGGCCATGATGATTTGAATTGTGCCGCACATCCATTTGACCATACAAAATGTTTTTCAAATTTTACACCTCTGCTTCTCAATTTCTCAAAAAAACATTTTGTAAAACAATGTTGTACAAAAAGTGTGTCATGCTCTTTATCATCACTAATATAAAAGTGATATTATTTCTTGATGGCTCGTTGTTCATCTATACTCTCAACACCATCTAATTCCAATTGTGCATGTTGATAACACACATGAACCATAATAGTGACCTGTTTTGAAAAGTAATATTCTGATTGAATCTCTTTTTAATGTACAAAAGAGTAATTTTCTACAAAGTCAACTACTGATAGAACTGTTCCAAGTGGGAAAGTATCTCTTAATGTTTGAAATTGATGTGCTTGCCACTTAGCATAAAAGGAATGTTGTATGTATGGTTGTATCAATTTTTCAAAATCTTCCATAAATTTCCCAATAGGTATCTCCTCTTCTACATAGTTTAACCTTGTGGATTCTTTCCCAATTTTTTTTTGAAACTTTACATACTTGTAACTTTTGCAATTTACTGTCTTTGTTAGGTCAACATTTTCATTTGTTGAAGGAAAGTTAGCCATATTTCCACATGTTTCACAGAGTCCTTTTATGCATTTTATTTGAAGTCCATTTTCATGATCACATAATAGATCCTTTATGAACAAACTTACCTATTTAGGAGGTGCCTTTTGAAAACCATATCTTTCTTCTCTCATCTTTCGAAACACCTGATAGTAGAGATCAAATTCAATGTGATAACGACAACAACAAGCTTCAAAAAACTTGTTTATCTTCACATAGTATGGCTTTAACCTTTCAAACATTGTTTGCCCAATCTTTATATGAGGATACATTTTACAAAAGTTCATATACATCTCAAGCTGTGTTATGTCTAGCCAATGTTTAATATGTTCTTCATAAATACCAGGTCCAATCCTGCGCCTCATAACATCTCTAGTATTTGATGACGGACGGGTCTAATCATTCCAAAAACTTGAGATCAAGTTCCTAACAACATCTTCAATCCTGTTAGAATGAGGAGCTCTACACATAATTGTCCAATTGCCTTCAGAACTATCATCTAAAACCTTTCTCTTTTTCTCATATTTTATTAGTGTGGTTCTACTATAACCAAATTCAGTGGAAAGTGCCGACATTTTTCTTTTTCTAGATATTTCTTTATTTAAAACAGATGTCAAAATCACCTTTCTTGCAATGGTTCTATCCACTGATCGAGATCCTTTCCCAATGGAATCTAAACCTTTTTTTACATTTTCAACAATATCTTTTTGCAGTCTCATGTGTTTCCTCTTATTCGATGCAGAATGTACACCCAACAATTGTAATGACTCTTTCAACTCATCACAAAGAAGTAAACGTGATAACAATTGGGTTTTTTCAAGTGTTTCAAGATGATTGAAATGATTATGGATTATTCTATTAACAAATTTAGTCATTGACCTCTTATTTGTATTTTTAGGTTGGTCGGCATAACATTTCAGTTTCTCCATGTCCATTTCAAGTAAATGATCTACATTTCTATAAGAAATTTGTTTCCCCACTGTTTCAACTACTTTTATATGCTCATCCATTGGTGTAGAAGGAAGTGATCCCAACCCCTCTCCAACATGCATTGTTTGAACTCGGGCCTCTTCCCTATCTTCAAGGTCTATGTGTTCTTCAACTGATTCATTTGGTCCAATATCTAGATTGGGCTCGACTTCTGCTTGAAAACTTCTTGCTTGTTGAGCCATTTGTACATGTCACAAAATATTGTGCAAAGAAAGTGAGAGATGGTGATATATAAGTGGAGTTGAACATATGAAATCAAATGAAATCAAAGATTCTTGAACTTAAGAATTCCATGGAAAAAATGCATTTGAAAAGGATATGATTCTAAGATGGGATATATGAAAATGGTATGATATATGATGTGATAAGCTAAGAATGCAACAGGTCAAATGCAACTCTTGGTCCAAATTTGGTTACGATGCAAGGCTTGACTTATGTTATGATGGATAAACACAAGGGAACAATGATCAAGAGAGGGTATGCAGGAGATGATGGACTCCAAAAGGATTTCCCTAGACACGCAAGGATAATGGTATTTTCCCTAACTTGAAAGTCCATGATAAACCTTAAGTGATGTGGGCGATAGATAAAAAATGGATTGGTTTTGAGACCTATGAAGAGTAGTGGAACTCGTGCAAGAGCTAAGGGTTCTATTTGATCAATGATGACTATGCAAATGACTAAATTCATGGAATGTATGCAACTTGGAAAGTTTAGGCATGATATGATCTTGATATATATGCAAGGGGTTGTACATGCAAGACCTAGGTGAAATGATATATATGTATACACGGACTATGTGATATGATCTATGTATGCAAGAGTAGGAATATGTAAGGACTAGGATGCAATGAAAAGGATATGATTCTAAGATCTAGGATATATGAAAATGGTATGATATATGATGTGATAAGCTAAGAATGCAAGAGGTCAAATGCAACTCTAGGTCCAAATTTGGTTACGATGCAAGGCTTGACTTGTGTTATGATGGATAAACACAAGGGAACATTGATCAAGAGAGGGTATGCAAGAGATGATGGACTCCAAAAGGATTTCCCTAGACACGCAAGGATAATGGTATTTTCCCTAACTTGAAAGTCCATGATAAACCTTAAGTGATGTGGGCAATAGATAAAAAATGGATTGGTTTTGAGACCTATGAAGAGTAGTGGAACTCGTGCAAGAGCTAAGGGTTCTATTTGATCAATGATGACTATGAAAAGGACTAAATTTTGAACATGGAATGTATGCAACTTGGAACTTAGCCATGATATGATCTTGATATATATGCAAGGGGTTGTACATGCAAGACCTAGGTCAAATGATACATTCTATGTATGCAAGAGTAGGAATATTTAAGGACTAGGATGCAATGAAAAGGATATGATTCTAAGATGACATATATGAAAATGGTATGATATGATGTGATAAGTTAAGAATGCAAGAGGTCAAATGCAACTCTAGGTCCAAATTTGGCTATGATGCAAGGATATGACGTGGATGGAGGACTAGGATATGACATGGATGGAGGATTAGGATATGACATGATTGGAGGACTAGGATATGACATGAATGAAGGACTAGGATATGATGTGGATGGTTGGTTTCCCTTGTCAAGGTTAGGGTGGGTATGACTAATGGAAGGTTTTTGTGACTTAGTGTCATGGGTGGTGTTAGGGGACTCTTGATAGTTTGACTGTATTGATTCAAATTTGGAGGATGATGTTCATTTGTTCATGTTGTCTGAAAATAGTTGGAAAACACGCGGTGTTGTAAAGAATGAAAATCAACCACATAGAAGACATTTACAAAAAAAAAATCCTAAGGCTGCAAGGACAATATTCTTATGGATCCCACGAACCGCATATCCTTAGCGAATGAATTTCAGAAGCTTAGCCCCACAGGCTCCCCCTTACATTGCACTCACTTCTCAGGGCAACCAAGCTTCCAATCTCCATGAAACTACCATGGTAGATTGATCATTTCTACTAAGAACTATGCAGGTGCGGGTGCCTTGGCAATGACCATTGCTGCAACAAAGAATAGAAGGCTTGTGGTTTTCTAAAACAAAGGATTTATTTCGGGCACCCGTTAAGAAGGCCACGCGAGAGGCATTATCATCCCTGTCTGTAGAGGTTAGGCTCTGCAGGTTTCAATGCACCACAAGGGTACTGGGGAGTCAATTGCTTGTCCGCACGAAGTTCTGTAATGCTAAGCTTTCCTTAACATTCGAATTTATATACCAGTTGGGCGTCGCTTGGCTTTAGTGCGTTCCCGATTTGAGTCACTTTGGGGTGAGTACTTTTTCCCACCAAAGCAGGCCCAAGATCTAAAGCTTAACAAAAGCGAACCAAAATATTCATACTTCAATTGATCTTTGTTTAAAAACAAACAAAGAGCACATGAATATTTCAGATCACACTCGCATGGTGTTCTTTTTAAACCAAAATCAAAATGTGAACAAACAAAGAATGCGCAAGGTTCATTTTATCCATTTGTAGTGTTTGTCAAGCAAACTTGGGTTAATTTTAACCATTTGTAGTGTTTTCTATCTAAGAGTTAATTTTAAACCCAATGAAAAATAAAGTGTGTTGTCCTTTTTAACCCATATGCATTTGCATGTCTGTTCTTTTTTAACCAATGCGTGTAAAATGCATGTTGTAAAGAAAAAAAACAATTAAAATAAAATTTAGCTAATTCCAGCTGGACACATGCTAAAACAAATAGATTAGTAGCACAAACGAAAAAAAAGTCTAATCTAGAAATAAAGAAAACAAGAAAAAAAAACTGAAAAAAAAGATAGAAAACCGGGACAAAAATCTTAGATAGCACGTTGTAAGTCTATGAGCCTCTTTGTACCTAAGTAGATAGTCAAGATCTAGTAAATTTAAATATTTTATTTTTCTTCTAGATAAGGTAACCCATTACGAGAGATCGTTAGGATTTGTGTCTCAACCTTCAATCCCTATCTATTAATACTGAACAAAATCTAATTTTCAAATTATAAAACAACAAATATATATAAATTTCAACACTCATAATTTAATTTTTGGCTTGGAACATGTTAGAGTAGACATTAATTCTAAGAACATGATAATTACAACAAAATGCATCTCTTTCACATCTTAATATTTTTAAATGGGCACAATCATATAGAACTCATTTTTATGGATGAAAAATATATTAATAAACTTGGGAGTAGATGTTAAAATTATTCTTATAATAAATTGGGAGGAGCTTGGGAAACCAAATTTACATGATACTCCCTATGATATAGTACTAGATGAGGGAGAAGATCCAAAATTTTCATTAGCACATGGTATCTAATATAAAGGTCTTGAACCTATTGGGTTTAAAGAAAAAATAAATTTTGCGGTGTTTGAGATTCAAAATGACTCTTTGGTGCTTTTAAAATTTTGTTTAATCTCAAATTGGTTCATGTAGAATGTAATGAAATCTTTGACTCCCAAAAAGAAGAATTAACATTTTATACATCATGGAGGGCTAGATAGTGCATATATCTTTGAATATGAATATAGATTAAGATTATGATAAGAATCTATAGCAAAAGAAAGAGATGTCTAGAAGAAGATGACATGTTTAGATGGCTATATTCATTGAGGAAGCTACCTAAGAAAGTATCATAATCACAAATTTTCATATTTCTTCTTGTAGATTCACATCTCTCTTGGAAATGCTTGTTGATCCATCTTCTCAAATTTTTTTTTTTCATATATCTAAGGGATGCACTTATTGCTATATATTATATATATATTTTTATGTTGCACTCATCTTAGTTCTAGATGCACATAGGATAAGAGCACAACCATATTAATCTAATGTATTTTTATTTGATTATTTGTGGAGGTGAAAATATCATATTAGGGATTTGACAATATTGGTAAGATAACCAAAATTCACCCCTTTCCCTTTGTGGAACTAGCTACATGTATTCTTGGAAATCTCTTCATATGAAGGTTTTGTGTCTTTTCCTATCTATCATAATTATATTATCTTAGAGTTCAGTTTAAATAACATTATGACCATTTTATATCATTTAATTTATTTTACAAAATTTATGTGTTATTCTACTATTTAGTTTCTTGTTATCGATTGTGTATTTTATTCTTATTTTATAGACTTTCAATTTTTTGCATAAACTGGTATTTTTTATGTACTTGACAAAAATCTATGTAGTCATATAGAGGTCTTAATGTAGTCATGCTACCATCTAGAAAATATGATTTAATTTTTATTATCTTCTATTGATTCATATTCTAGATTCCTATCACATGATTCAAGATATCTATTTCTCAACTTTCATTCTAGGTTTTTCTTTGTTTATAATTAAATCCCATTTTTAATATTTTGTTTAATAAAAATATAGTACTTTTTTTTATAGGAAAAATAAGTTTGCATAGTTTATATAGGTGAAACCGATTTAGATAAGACCATTTACACTTGTTGATTTATCTATTTTGGATAGTATTTTTGTGTTATTAATCTTATCTAGGAATAAAGTTAGTTAAAACTTTCAACTTTTTATTTAGGTAATCAAATTCAATACATTTTTATTTTTACTATCAATATGTTTATTTTTTTATGAATTATTTCATTGTTATAAAGAATATTCTAATTCTAATGTTAGATTATGTGTTAGAAAATTTAGAAAATATTATTTTAGATACATATTTCTACATTATATGTTCCTCGGATATAAACTTATTTCGTTAATGTATGTTTTATGTGTATATTCATCATACTTGTTAAATCTATCATAATCCAAAAATAGTTATTGTTAACTAATATGATTCTATTTATTATAATATTTATAATTTTTATCAATTTTTGTGTGTTTGTAGGGTGTTTGAGCTATCCCCACCTTCTCAACTAATTATCACTATTTAGGTTTTTTAGATGAGTTTAGAAATTCTTTTTTGTTGAATTATTTTGTGTCATCTTCTTTTATCCAATTTGGTTATACATAATGATTTCCCTACTATTGATTTTCATGTATTGATACAAAGGGAGATACCAAGATAGAGGAGGAAATACTAGTGAAAGATGGTGTTTCTACCATATCTATATAATTAATGATGCACAATTGGATGAAATAAATATAATAATTTAAAGGAGGACATAAACATAGATAGATGCAAAATTGGATGCCACAAAAAAATACAAATAAAGAGAATATATTGTAGATCAAAACTAGTAAAATATTTAGTATAAGGATTCAATTTTCTTATATATCAATTATTTGATGCATTTTTCCTTGTTGCTAGATAAAACATATAATAAACCCGCTAAATTGTAAATAAATAAATACACGTACCTTGTTTCCTTCTATGATAATTTGTCAAATTTTGTTTGCATCTATTTTCTTCTTTATCTTTTGAAAATTTTCGTTGAGCTTTGTTTTTTCTTTTTGTTTTTCGTCCCATTTTCTTCTTCAAAATACAAATGATTGATTTAAACCAACAACAATTTTTTCTCCAAAATGCAAAAAATCTGTCACAAAAACTTGAAAAAACTTAAAAAAACTTATAACAGTAAAAACAAATGCAACAATAACAAACATTATCAAAATATTCATCATTTTTTTACCTGTAAAATGTCTTTTTCAGTTGACAGGGTTGGAAGCACGAGGGTCGCCGCCATTTACACAGGAGCTCGAAAAAACACAAACAAACCTAGAAAAGATGTTTGACTTCCGGATGTATAGTGAGGGGGTTCGGCCAAACCAATTTTGTGTGGTTCGAATGAACCCCATTAAAATAATTTCTTTGATTATTTTAAAGGGGTTCGGCCAAACATAGGTTCAGCCAAACCTATGTTCGACCGAACCTATTTAAAAGGTTCGGCCGAACCTATGTTCGGCCGAACACCCTTATTCCCCAATCTCCCAAAAAATTCCTTTTTTTTTGTAAAAAATTATCTTTCGAAGCTCGATTTGAAAATGAAAATATAGAAGACTTCAGAAACCCAACTAGAAAATGTTAGTCCTCAGAATGAGCTATCCAACGAATTAAATTTTAATATGTTCTGGTTTTATTATGTATTTTATTTTTTAGTTTTATTAAACATAGGTTTTTCACCAAAAATGAAGCTCTTTGGTCTGCACATGTGGAAAAATAGCAGATTATCAAAATAAATTTTTTAAAAATATGATGAGGCTGGGTATTGCTGTCCTTGATCCATCAAAAAAAGAAAAAATGAATTTTGATACATACATAAAAAGTTATGTTGTATACAGTCTGCCTATGTCTGAATTGCAATTGGTTTGACTTCGAAACTTGATTAAGGAAAAAATATTCAATAAAAATCTATGAGACCAAATGCAAGTGCTAGATATTGTAGTTACAAATCTAAATTTAAAAAAATTAGAATTTTATCCTTTAAAAAAAAAAAGTTATGTTGTATACGGTGAGCTTCACTTTTTAAAAATGCTATTTTCTGAAAAAAACCAGTTTTCGTGGGAGATGGAAAAAAAAGTGCAATCTGATTCCAAAATTTTTGAAAAAAATATTTTTAGAATCTACAGACAAAATGTGATGAGACTCTAGTTTTCATCATCTTCAAATTCCTCATGATTTAGTCGCTATAGGTGCCCAAATATGAAGATTTAGTTAAAAATAATAATTGCAGTGTCCATTTTGCCCAAAAATTGTAAACCACTATTGTGAGATCACCCCTAACTGTAAGATCCAAAAAATTCACTTTATAGTCATAATCCTTAATATCCAAATAATTTAATAGATAATATAATTATAAAATTGTGTAGAGAAAACAAACTAGCTAAATACTATTCATCGTAATATTCAAATGGAATAAAATTCATCAATGAATCAAGTATGTCAAGATGAGATCATGCCTTCATTAAATTTAGCCATGTAGGCTTACACAAGAGTAACATATCAGCAATACATGGAAGCTCAAATATTGTAATGTAACTAAGGAAGCAACATGTTCATAAATACTTCCACAAAAGAATCATAACACAAAGATTTTCATGAGTGGAAAACCCTTGTAGGGGTGAAAAACCATTCGTATAAATGCCTTACTGGCTTAATGAAATGCCTCACTGGCTACAGTACTTTATTGGTTACAAGATGCCTCACTGGCATGTCCATTTATGACTTCATTACACATTCCTGATCGATAACGTTATCAACTACAAAGGATCACTAAGTTGCTCTACTTAAAATTTAGGATTCTAAATCAACCTAAGTCTCATCCTCCAACAACGGAGAAATGAAAGAAAGGGAATAAATAAATTTTAAAACATTCTTCATCCCAAGAACACCTGATTCAGAAACAATACGAAAGTCTATATAAAACCAATGATTCAAGTTTTTAGTTTACTCCATATAAGATGATAATAGGGATATGAGGTCTATCTATCTCACAACACTCATATGAAACATTCTGAATATCTTATAAGTCACACTATATTTTACCTTTAGGAGCTTAACTCCACAACTGATTGACTTGATGTGCCTATCAAGGGTTTCTCAAAAGATTACCTGGATTAAAATGAGATACTTATCCAACTAAATCTTTAGCCAAGAGGTCTTTAATTCAAGAATTCACTTCTAGGAAACATTAATTCTCCAAACCCTTTACTTATGTCAAATTCACAACTTCAATTATTGACCTATATTATCACCCATATGACAAGTTCAAATGTTGGCAATACATCCTATCTATTCAACTTAATTAGAAAACTATTATTTTCATAAATTATAACTAGATCCATCCATAAAATAATATCCAAGATTTATAATTGATTTAAAGAAATAAGACTATCTATCATAAAAGTAAACAGTAGTAAATACCCAACAAATGTTCACGCTAAATAGATGCATCTGATTCAAAACTATTTATATTACAGAGCATAAGGAGCGTACAAATAATACCTGAAATTTTAAGCAAAGATAAAAAAGAAGATCAAAACCAAAAAATATTTTATTTGAAGGAAATATATATCTAGTGTGGTAAACAAATTTTGTTCTAAGTATACATCCATTGGTGATAACCTAAACCTAGCAAGGCTAAAGGCTACTGACATACAATAATGTAAATGCAACAAACTACCATTTAATAATTAATATTTCCTATCATATTGTAATGACTTAATTTTAATATGGAGATAGTATTACTATATAATTTCCCAAGGATGAAGATATCATAAGGTAATTCATGATTTGTTCACTGCTAGATGAGTATACCCAAAATTGAGCAATTATCAAAATACTGTGATAGAGAAAATCTATGAATTATTTCGGTGCAAAATGGAGCTAAAACTGACTGAAGATGTCTCATCAAACATCAGCATAGAAAATAAGAGCGATACAAAAATGGGGTTAGCTAAACACGTCCTTGAAGCCTTGAGGATAGAGGAGTTTTGTCAAAAGTCATAGTTGCAAGTGCTTGGTATACTTGTATACTATAAGCAGAAGTATAGACAAGGCATGCACACTATTCTACAAAGTGCTTTAGATTAAATGAAGTCTCATGCACCCACCTCTCTCTCTATGAACACGCCTATATGGTAAACATGAATGCAAAATGTGGAATCAGCGCTCTCTATATGCGTGCTATGTTAGACATGTATGCAAAATGTTAAAGCATAGAAAAGGGAAGCTATTCGAGAAACATGATCAGAAAAAGTGTTGGTTGAAAAGGATTTATAAACTTCTAAGCAAATGCAATGGCAGAAATAAAAACCAAAACCCATGACCTTGCATAACTCTACACTTCTGCTATTTCAGAAAATGATAATAATAAGTTCCTAAACTACAAACCCTACCTATTACTGGTATAAACTTGCAAAAGTGTGTTGGATTCACAATCTCGTGAGAAATATTTCTATTCATGAAATAAAAATCTCTTTCAGTTTACACATATTTGGTGAATTACTTATGGGTATTGGACATAAATTGAAATTCCTAAGTGCACATGTACAAATCTGGGTTCTCATATTAGCTGTTGAATTAAAACTCTAGTTTTCTTAAATCAGATAGTCCAAAGTAGTGAGAGATCGATGTAAAAGTAATAGTGTAGCACCCGTGCCTGCCTTGCTAGAAACGGTCCCTGTGACGATGAGAGCAACGGTCTCTGTGACGACCAGTATGCTTTCCCCTCCTGAAACCCTTATTCTCAGCTATACCCCCCCTTCCTTCTACACCCCCTCTGTGCACTAATCCCTCTCCCCTTCAAACGGTAACATGCAGTTTTCCAACTGCCTCCCTTCTTGCTTTCCCCGAATGAGAGGTATTTTCCCGCTTCTTATTACTTTTCTTTCTTTTCTATTTTAAAATATCATTTTCTTTTACATCAACAAGATTAATTGTATGTATTAACAAATAATTTTGTTTACTCCTTTATTTTATTATTTATTTTATCTATTTAATTAACTTCAAAATTATTATTGAATATATAATATACTTCCAGTATCATTGTATATTTATGATAAACTATACAATTTCCTACATCTATATCCAACAAAATATATAATATAATATAAAGTATCATTGTATATTAATAATAAACTATACAATTTCCTACATCTAGATCCAACAAAATATATAATATAATATAAATAAATAAAACTTCTTTATTTATTTATTTATTAAAAAGTCATAAGCATGTTTTAATTTTTTTATTAATGGGGTTATACAATACCCCACTTATGGGGTAGAGGTTAGTGTTGTTCACCTCAAGTTAGGGAAAAAACTAGCTAGACCTTCATCTCCCAAATCATTGAGATGGTGGATGAGGAACCTACAACTAAAGCTTTAGACAATACACCTCTATAACCTAGGTCAAATTAGGTAAATCAGACCACCTCAAGTCTAGAGCCTCCTTTCCTTGAGCATTTAGCCATTCAAAAAAATCATACCCAAGTTGAGACAGACCTATCAGGTCAACTTAAGGATATTAGTATCAAAATCCCCCTCATTCATGTTATCAAGGATATCCCAATCTATACCAAGATAGTAAGAGACCTTTGTCTTAAGAAACTAGGGAAAAATAGGAAGGATCATTTAGACAATTCATGTCCTAGGGAACCTTGTTGATATAATGCTAGAGAATATAACTATCCCTAAATATAGTGACCTTGAAAGTCCAGTAGTAGATGCTAAGATAAATGGGACACTTATCAAGAACACCTTGATTGAATTACGAGCAATAATAAATGTCACGACTAAGGAAATAATGTGACTACTTCAGCTAGCTAACCTTATACCTACACCAATTTTTTTACAATTGGCAGATATGTCAATAGTGAAACCTGGGGGGATCATTGAAGGCTTAGTCATAGAATCAGATTCATGGGAGTATCCAACATATTTTATAGTCTTGTAGCCAAACATTAACCTTGTAGGATATCCATTAATATTATGCCTTCTATTCATTAATATTATTTCCATATTTATTAATCATTCCCTCTACCTAGTCACATGTATTAAAGTGAGACCACTTCAAGATTTTAAGTTGAGGGGGAGATAGTATATATCCCAAAATTTTGTTTTCATCACCAAAAGAACACAAAAAAACTATATGAACCCTTTTTTCCTTTATTTCTTTCTACACCTACAATCTTTTTATTGTTAATTCCCTAGATTTTGAGCCAATTTGAAGCCAATTCAAGATGATTTAAGTTGAAATAGAGGAGGAAGGGACATAACAATTGAAGTTATAGTGAAAGAAGTGCATGCAAGTGTAGCAGATAGAGAGGATTTGTGGGTGGTTGAAATCAATTTTGAGTTGAATTTCCAAAGATTTGAGCAGAGTTAGGGTATTTCACCATGGGAGGTGATATTGTTAGAAGAGAACCTTCAACATAGAAAAAATAAGTGGACGATGGGTTAGTTCCACCCATTTTCACAAGGGTGGGATGGTTGGACTACTTGCTAAAGTTGATAAAGTTTAATGAAGACATGGCAAGGAAATTTGTAGGTACATTATAACACGATGAAGCCACTATCAAGGGCATGAGAGTGGACACTTCAGAGGTTGAAATTTCAGAAGTGTCTAGTCTACCGAGGAATGGAGTTGAACTCCTTTTTAGAGTGAATGCAATATCTGTCAGGGACAAGTTTAAGGAGTTAGGAGAAAACCTTGATTCATCATCACAAGGTACAAAGAGATTGTCACTTCCCTGGGTATGGGTGTCTTGTGCTTCTTATATTATTAAGCATATCACTTGTGATGGTAGAAAATTCATCTTGTATACTATGCATTTTAAGTTACTAAGTCACCTCCATCACAACAAATTGGTCAATGTACCTAATTTATTTTACAATTTCCTAAAAAGAATGGGGTCTGAATACCAAAGGAAGATAAATAATTCAAATTTATTACACTACTGTTTGGTAACCTTGTTAGTGAAAAGGAACCTTAGGGTTCAACATCCACAGGTGTCTTGGGAGAGCTTTTTAATTTATAAAGATATTAACCATATTCTTGAGGAACCAAAAATTCATGAAAACCTAGATTCACCTATTGAATCCTTAAGGGGAATGCCCCTTGTTTCACCTATTGCTTCACCTACTTGCAGCAGAGGTGAACCAGAGTTTAGAAAAGTGTGAAAGGATCACCACATGCAACATATAACTAGCCTACAACAAAATATACCTAAACTTCCTCTAGAAAACCTAAGACCAAGAAAAAGAGAGGTAGTTCTTGTACACCTTCAAAGGTGCAAAAAAAAGGATACCCAAAAAATAAATCTACCCCACTAAGGCATTCAATCCACTTGAGAAAGAAAGGTGCCATGAGGGGAAGTGTTGAGAAACTAGAAGAGGAAATAAGGGATTAGGAAAAGAAACAATAAGATCTTGTGACATTAGGTATTGATTCAAAATTGAAAGATAATGTTTCTAAAAATGTGCATGTTCCTGCAAAAAGGAAATGGTATATATCTACTACCTTTGAAATAGATTTAGAGGATATTTTTTTGCCAATAAAACCAGGAAGAGAACCACAGTTAGCCTTGATATCGAGGGTTTCAAATACAAAGGGGTTAGTGATGAGAAGTTTTTAAAAGACAAGGATTTTTTTTTAAAAGAAATAAATGTCAAAAAAGAATTGCAAGAAGCGTTAGAGAGGATCAAACAACTAGAAGAGCTGGTAAAGACTTATGAGCAAAGGGACAAAGAAAGGGAAATAAAAATTCAGGAGTTGGAGGAAAAGTTACATACATATGGACATGGGACTAAGTTAGAATTATTGGCACAAATTTCCACAGTCAAAGGAGTGAATAAATAGATTGCAACAGAAAAGAAGAGGCCCCCAACCACAAAAACTCCAACTTACCATACAAACTTGTCCTTAGGATATCAATTGTGGAAGGTTACTCAAGAGTTTTCTAAATAGAAAGAGAACTGGAAGAAAGAAAAATAAGTAATAATTGCAGAACATACTAGAATACTGGAGGGTAAGGATATTGAATTAAAAAGGTTAGTAGTCAAGGTGGAAGAGATAGCTAATAAAGCTACCCATATTGTTAGATGCAGACCTCCAACTAGGACGTATTCTTTATTTTTACAATAAAAATTCTTAAGTTTCTAGTTCAGTAGACTGATAAGTAACCAACCAGTTTCTATGAGTGGAAAATTTGATTTTCTAAATGTCTTTTCTGATGCCACACTAGAAGAATGAGATCAATTATGTGAATATTATTTGCATAATTATGTAGTGCCAGAAGACATAGAATGGAATCCCTTAATATTTGTATGATATTTACAATTAAGGGTACTAGTATCTTATTTTAGTAATGAAAAGTTCAAGGGTGAACTCATGGAAGAATATATGGAGAGAGAGAAATCAATTGCTCTTCTAATAAGGAAGGAATCTAAAAACCTTGATATGATCATAGAAGAATGGTTAGAAATTTTGGATTATAAAGGTGTAGGGAGGAAGATCGTGAATTTGAGAATGAAGGATTATAGAAGGATACATATATTAATGATTGGACTTGTTCACCAGTTCTACTAGTTTGTGCAAGAAAGATGGGATAGCTTAACCCATGAGCACCTAAAGAGAAAAGAGCCCCACTCATCTTATAATTTTATGACTATTCTTGAGAGAACATATAGGTATATGGATGTTTCCGATGACAAAGGAATTGAATGGGTGCCCGCACTAGATAGGGGATAAACATGAGGAATATGAGAGGGATGAAATCATCAAAATGAAAATATTTGCATGTTATAAATGCTTTTAGTGAAAATTAGTCAAAGGAGTGGATATAGTCACAGACTTCAGGGAAATCACTTTGCACTACAACCTCCAACCCTAGTTAATTTTCTCGAGGACAAGAAAATGGGTAGTTGGGGGAATGATGAGTCCAGTAATTAGATAGTTTCTTATGTTTTTATGCAAGTTCATAGACCCTACACTATGCTATCTTTTATGCTTATTATGCAACCTTGAACTTGATTTAAAGTATATGGAAATATAGTTATGATGTGATGGTTATTTCATAATTTATGTATGGATATGTATGAAATGTAACTGATATGTGTGATTAGCTATGATTGTTAGTATTGTATGCATATTTTGTGAAATAAATCATTGTATCTAGGAGAGGTAGATTGTTACCCACAACAACCACGAGGTGCAACCCGCAACCAAAGGAGTTCCTAGGTAGAGAAATAAGGGAGGTTCTAGAATAAATAGAGTACAAAAACTTTAGCATGGAGACACTTAATGAATATGATTGTGTATCATTATATCGTTCAATAAATATACTAGAGGAGAAACTTGTTACAATTAGGATTCTAACATAGCTGATTTGAGGATTCCATGTTCCATTTCTGTTACAACAGAGTCACAATCATACTTAGACTCTTCTTCCTTTTTAGTTGCTATTTAGATTACCGAGTCTTTCTCACACTCTGATATTTAGGGAGTGGTGTTTTATGGTTTCATTTTAGAGTCCTATTTTCATAAACCTCCCCATGCCTATATATATGGCTCAGTGGTTGAGGTTTGAGAGAGCTAGTCAACTAGTTGATTTTTGTTCAAGAGCAAATATAATTACTAGATACTTTCACTTAGTTATTTTTCTTATGTAGACAATGTTTATTGTTCAAATCATGGTTTCATGGATAAGATATCTCAGAAGAATCTTATGTGACATTTTGGAGTTGTGCAATGAATGGTTTGAATTATGATGATGGTGTTAATCTAAGATGTTAGATTTGGTTTCGATTAGTGAAGACAACTACTTGAGAAAGAACCACTCAAGGTAACTATCCTTCACTCCATTTCCTATTATTTAATTTCTATTTTAATAGTTACTTCATAAATGCAAGTCATGTTAAATAGTTTCTTTATGTTACAGTCATTAATGAATTCATGAATAAGTCTTGTTTCACAATTATGTTGTAATTTCTTGAGTTTGTTGTACTATGAAGTGTAGTGTAGGTTTAGTTATTAGTATCAATTAATTCCTATCATTTATTTCTTGATAGTAATTAGTTACATTCTTATACTATAGGTACCTATAGCAATAGTGCCAGCATTACCTCCTTTACTATTTTGTAGTTTTATGATTTATCAACAAGTGTAACACTTGTACTAGGATAAATTAGGTAAACTTAAGTCTTTGAAAGCACATATAGTGCTAGTACCATCACAATTTTACTAGCCCTAGTTGATAATTCAATGAATGTTTTTCCAAAGGTTCAAGTGGACTATTCAATTGGGTTTTTCCTCTAAATTGTGTGATTGCCACCAAGTTTACTAGAAATTAGTAGGGACTCTACACACTGAGCCAAAAAATGATGAGCATGTTGTTGAATCAAGTGAAGGAATCTGAATTGTTGAGCCAAAGGAGGAGAATTGTGAGGAGGTCAAGGATGAAGAGCTACTAGAAGAAGAGAAAATTGAAGAAGTCTATGAAGAGGAACTACAAAAATGAGAAAAAATAAAAAAAGAAATTCTTGAGAAGGAAAAGGTTGAAGAAGAGGGTTGATGAATAAAATGATAAAATGAACCAAGAAGAAGAGAAGGTACGAGAAAAAAATAAAAAACATACAACATAGTCAACATACCATGAGACTATGAAGGAAAGGTTTGCACAAATCCCTTCTTCTCAGACAACAACGCCAACCTATTTGGAAGATCAACTGAAAGAGAAAGCCCCTCTTATCAGGGATTCAAGGCTAGTTTTGAAGCTATTTTGGCTTGAGTGGGACAACCAAAGGAGAAGAAGAAAGCTAAATTTTTCTCACATATAACAAAGGACGCCTCTAGATCGAGGATGGTACATGTTGGTACACCGATTTTAGATAAAGATGTTGATACAATTCTTCCATTAGATTATAATATTTCTTCCATTAATATCGGTCCAACCAACATGGCTCAAGAGAATTATGAATTACAGGGGTCAATTTCAAATATTTTGAAGAGACTAGATACAAATCATGCCACCAAGAAAGAACTTAAGGCATAGGTTGTAGAGTTGACTGCATTCATTCAACAATTGGTCGCTCCAAAATAAAGCATTCTAAGTGATATGGCTGCCATCATATTCCCATCCAAACAGGATGTCAATAGGATGGAACATATGAAGTATTGGGAATAGGTACTTTAGAATGGATTGATAGAATTACTACAAAAAAGCAATTGGTGAGGCAGTAGAGATGCACAACAATTTCTTGATTTTGAAGGAGATTGATAAAGAAATTGAGGACTGTTAGGCCTATTTGAGGTACTATGAGTTGAATTATCCTAGATTATAAGATGTCAAAACCTTATCTATTGATGTTTTGGAGAAGAAAATATTTTCCAAGGATAAGGTTAGGGAACCAAAATTTTGGTTGCACTT
The DNA here is from genome assembly GCA_007115665.2 of Sequoiadendron giganteum. Lineage (NCBI taxonomy): Eukaryota > Viridiplantae > Streptophyta > Pinopsida > Cupressales > Cupressaceae > Sequoiadendron > Sequoiadendron giganteum. The sequence continues at coordinate 652,837,730 of CM021100.1, forward strand.
GCTGGACTTTCAGAGAGAAATTATTGCACAAGTTTTTCCAGAGATAAAGATAATTGCCAACAAAATTAGTGGGTTGTTGAGAGACTGTGATAAGTTCATTAGTGATATGATTGGAGTTTCTATTTCTATAAACAAGTTGGATGATGTGGTTCTTAAGTAGAATTGGAAGAAAATGATACAAAATAAGCTCATTGATGTCTTGAATAAGGATTTTGTGGATGTTGTTGCACACTTTTTGGAACTATCAAAAGAAATGATCAAACAAAGAAGATCTTGTGTGGATTTGCATAAAGGATTGATGGAGGAGTACAAGGATTTAGGCTACAAGGTTCATGTTTCTCAACCTTCGCCTGATGAACAATTGATTGTAGTTCTCACCAATTTTGTTAAATATGCTATTAAGGAGAAAGATGCTGAAAATATTGTAATAGATGAAAAATATCTATAAAGTTCCATCCAGCTATAGCTAGTTACATAAAAGTGCATGCACCCAACATTTATAGGGTTTTTAAGAATATATTTAATATAAAATGTATTAGTATATTTTACATTCTCCTAGGTTCACATGTGATACTATTTTGAGATTGTGGGTAGTTGCAAATGTATTTAATGCACCCCAAATATTAAATACATATTTAATCTTGGCCCTTGGCATTGAGTTAGTCTCCACCATTCATTTTATAAAATTTCTTTATAAAAGATAGTCTCCTCCCATTTGTAAGGGGTTGAACAAGAATTTTTGTGACAACATTTTGAAAGCAATATAAGCAAAGGAATTGAAGTGTTGGTGATATTTTATTGTTATTTTGAGTGCATGCATGGTTCCTTCTTCAAATTTTATTTTTAGTTTTAGTTTCAATCCAGTTGTGATAATGGAAAAGTTTTGAATGTATTTAATGAGTTTCCTACTCATACCATTTATAGTTTGTTGATTATAAATTGTAGTGCATGATTAGTTTGATCTATTTTTGAGTGTTAGTTCAATTGTGGATGTTTATACATACTATGCTAAGATTTAGGGTATATGTATGAATTTTTATAGTCTATAAAATCTCCCATTATTCCTTTGAAGATTACACTATTTATGTAGCATTGTAGGATTGAACTTGATTAAGCATAAATTAGTTTATTGGAAGTGTGTTTATCTACAACATCATCCATTATTATAATTGTCCTTAGGTTTTTAGAATTAGGATATCTTTCTAAACTCTATATGTTTAGGAAGGAAAAGCATCACAAAATATCATATTTAATGAGTTATAGTCATTTTCAAATTGTAAATCTGAAATCATAGCTAGGGTTTTAACCAGTCTTTAGATTTTATAAAACCCTCAGTCTTATAATTGTCCAACCTTTGTTGAACCATAAATGCCCCTTGTGAAACTATAAAATCACATATACCACTGAGTTGTCTTTGCAAGTCAAGACCTGACATCTAGAGCCTTGGGGTAATTTTCTAAAGTTTCCTAAGGAAATTTTCCTTCAAGAGAGATATAGAACTTCTTGTTTTATCTATGTTGTGTAGTGCAAAAATGCTCATCAATAGAATTGGTGCTAGAAGGAGGGAATTTAGCAAAATTTGGATTGTATAAGATCATTTTCTTCTGATCGATTTCGTCGAATACTTAGATCTACACCAAAGAAAAGAGAATTTCAATAGCTTAGATCCCCCACACAAGCTAGAAGAGTTGCAATAGGGGCAATCATCATCAACTCCAACATCCACTTCCACTTCCACAACATCTACTTCCTCGATTTCATCTTCATCTTTGTATCAAATTATATTTGTAGTACCATAGCCACAACCATATCCACCACATCCACCAATGGCTTAGCTAAAAAATAACCCCTCACCCCTTGCATTCAATGTTTATCATGATATTCCCCAAAAATTTGAAAACTTCTACTCTAAGTTTTAGGTAAATGATTTTAATAGGACTCTTGAAGAGCATGTCAATTTTTTTGAGGGAGCACTTAAAAAATAGAAGGATTGATCATGAGGGTGTAGCATGTAGAATTTTTCCTTATTCTTTAGGGGAGGAGGCCTTTTATTGGTTCATCCACTTGCCTATAGGATCAATTCAAACTTGGTAGAGCTTAAAGGACACTTTTTGAGGGAAATTCAAGGTCCCCATCTATCTTTTTGAGTTGAACCATCAATTCATTACTATTAAGAGGCAAGACAATGAGCCCATAAGTTCCTCCAATAATAGGTTCCATAGGGATTACACTAGGTTGCAAACACCTTATGTCATTGGTGATGCATAAACAATGCAAGTTTACTATCCATCTCTAGATAATCTTACTTTGGCTTTCGTAAAAAGGGCACATCCAACTCCAAATTCCTTGGTTAATTCTTATGCTAAAGTAGTGAAGGTTAGTATTGATTTGGGACTAAGTGTTTATGGACCTACCAACTCTTTGGGAGTCACAACAAGCCAAAAGTATATTTAAGGAATAAGTCAGGATTTAGCTAACCATACCCTTTTTATGAATTAGATTCTATACATGGATATAGTAACACATTTAGGACCTTTGTTGGATCAGATCCACCCCACTCAACCTACATATTTACAAAATCCTTTCAGAAATTAGCCTATGTATTTGCAAAATTTTGTCCCTGCAAAAGACCCTTATGGAGAAGGATTAAATTATGGAATTGATAGGAAAAATGAGAAAGCTCACTACTGAAGTAAGATACCTGAGAAATTAGAATAACCATTTACAAAACTCTCAAATAAATTTCTAGTTAGGTTATAGTCAAGATCAAGGTCAAAGTTTGGGTTAGAATCAAGGCTATAATCAAGGGAAGAATCAAAATTTTCTAAGATAAAATAGAACATGGAATAATCACCCCAACAATGATGGAGTCTCATCACCCTTATATACAACAAACATAACTGAAAATAATCCTCTAGGGAGATTGTATTTAGTTGAGGTAGCAATGTCTAGTTGGTGCAGGCCACATAATACTAATCAACACTCATAGTTGAACTACCTGGAGTTCCAAATTACTGCAAGAATATTTTATTTAGAGGTGAAAAATGTCGAGAGTATAGAAAATCCATTTGTATTTGGGTGTGAAATTATCCCCTCTCATCCTTATGATACTGCCATGATGGTAAACATTGATCCCTTTTGTAAGGAGGGTGACAACTAGCCTGAAGGTGAGGTTTCCTCAACACTAACATCTGAGTCAGATTTTGTATACAACGAAGAGTCCCTGTCCACTTTGTTTGAGTTATAATTAGAACATACTAAGGGAGATAATTTCCAAATTCTTCATCAAAAAAGAGGACTATATGACTTGCAAAATAGGAAACATTGAGGTCCTTTTATGAATTCTACTCCACCAAATAATCTTGGGATCCCTCCTAATCCTAATGCAAGTAATAACCTTGCACCACTAGAAGTACCCACACAATACTTTGCCAAGGAGTCTCATACCAAATTAGAAGATGCTGAAATGGGATAATATGTGGCTAAAGAACTTAAGAAAATAAAGGTGAGTCTTTTTATCTTTGAGTTTTTGAAAGTACTAGAAGTTATGACTATGTTCTTTAATTCAGTAAAAGAGTCCACTAGTCCAAAAGCTTCATATGAAACCCCTTTAGTTGAAATAATAGTTGAAAGATTATAGGAGAAAGGAAAAGAAAAGGCTTAGGTTTCTCAGGTGGAGACCCCAATGAATATATTTAGGGATAATTGAGAATCTCATATTTTCTTGTTAACTCTGCATATTTTTGGAAAAAATCTACACAATTTCCTACTAGATTCAATTACTTTGACAAAAATTATGCCACTTGCTATATGTAAAGCCTCCAGGCTTAATCCTAATCCTTCTCAAAGGAATGTGATGCAATTAGATAAAAAAAAAGGTAAGTGCTTTATGAGAACTAAATAGGATCTACATAAAACTAACATTCAATACCCGTGTTCAACAATTGATAGATATATAGGTAGTGGATATACCAGACACATATGACATGCTCCTGAGTAGGGAATAGACTAAAAATTTGAATGGTTATACACACATTGATCTCTCCCATATGTGACTTTTGTGGAAAGGATTTCCAAATCAGATACGAATAAAAAGAAAGCCTCACATGAAACACATGATTATAGAGTACAATAATAATAATGAGGTATTATTTTTAGACCTTGGAGTTTTTACTCTTGTAGCTTTAGAGTTTGAAGAGGTACTGATGCTGCATATTACGCCTGAAGCCCCTGAGGGCTTGACTCAAATTCCTAGTAGTACAGAGGCTTACATTGAGACAAATGAGGAATCTCAAACAGATGGAGAAATAGTATTATTTGAAGGATTGTAAGATTTTATGGTGAGGTGTGTTCATGATCAATTGAGTTTGTGAAATAGGGTGAACTTCAAAGATTTGTTACTGCCTTGCTGGTGTAGAATTCCCAACATAACTCACTCAAAATTTGAATGTTGCTTATGCCAAATAGCTGTGGAAAAAATTAAAGAACAAGTCAATCCATCCAAATAGGCTTTGGATAGAATAGAAATAAAGGTAGCATTGGAAACACAAAACATTACATAGTAGGATCAAAAAAAGGAGGTATTATAGCAAAAAAAATGAAGCATCATCTAGCAAGAGTGGGACTAAGTTTTGGACACTGAGATTTGAGACCTCCAAATCTAAGTAAGGAGCTAGAGTGGGATTTGAGATGATCGGTCCCCATTGTAAGACCTTCTTTGCTTCTCACTAGTTGTAGTTTCACTACACTAACAATATTGCTTAATATATTGGTACATGGAATTATCATGGAAATATAAAAGAAGGTGAAGGTGCTACAGGTCTGTGGCTATTCAAAACTGATAGTAAAAAAAGAGAGAAAGCAATATTCTTGCCATGACATAAGATTGAAAAATTACTAATACCATGTGTGGGACTTAGTGGAAAGCTTTGATGCCTTTAGCATCTAGTTAATTCCACAAAGTAAGAACCATATACATGATTCTTTGTCCCAGGCAACCAACACATTACAACTATTGTCACTATCTAGATTGAAATTTTTTATAGTCAAGCTAACTCCGACACCTTTAGTACCAGACAACGCTACAAATTTCTAGGTGTTTGAGGATGATAAGCATATCTTGGATTTAATTACTAGCTCAAATGTCTTCATAGCATAAATTATAGAAAAGGCTGAGCTAGAAGAGGCCGATTTGGATATTTAAGGGGTGATTGAAGACTAACATGATCCCCAAAGGAATGGTGCAACTAGAGAAAATATTTGACATAGACCAACTATGACAAACAAATCATAGTGCTAAGCAAGAATAGATAGTGAGTAATTGTAACACTTACAATATGGGTATGACAGAGGACCCATAAAATGTCTTCATTGGTAAAGTCTATAGTAAGGCATAAAAGAATGGGATAATCAAGGCTTTGCATATATATAATGACATGAGAACCTAAGGTTATGAGGATCTAAAAACACACATCAGTGTGATAGTCATGCATAAAATCCCTCTCAAACCAAATGTTAAACCATTAAAGTAGTGACAACAACCTGTTAACACACTATTGGAACCTTTAATTCATAAAGAAGTAGAAAAGTTTCTTTCCACCAGGATCATATTTCTAGTTCGACATACCACATGGGTTTCCAACTTGGTACTAGTTTGAAAGAAAAATGGGGAGATTCATTTATGTGTAGATTTATAAAATCTTAACAAACCATCTAAAAGATGAAGTACTAGAAGTAGTTAATGGATCATAAATGATGTCATTTTTAGATGGATACTTGGGATACAATCAAGTCATGGTTGTGCATGAAGATAGATTGAAAATTACATTCACCACCAAGTGGGGTATGTTTGCATACAAGTGCATACATTTTGGACTAATCAACATAGGGGCTACATTCTAGTGTGCAATGGACATTGCCTTTAAGGAACTGGTGAGCAAATTCATTATCATCTATATAGAAAATTTAACAGTCTTTTCAAAGAAAAGGGATGACCACGTGTCTAAATTTTGTAAGGTGTTTCAGTGGTATTGAGAATTCAGTATTTCACTTAACCCTAAGAAGTGTATCTTTAAAGTAATGGAGGGTAACTTGTTGGGCCATGTGATTTAAAAAAGTGGTATTTACATTGATCCTGAAAGAGTCCAAGAAATTCTGAAAATTTAGCCACTAGTTAGTAAAAAGGAACTCAAGTATTACTTTGGCAAGATCAATTTTGTGTGTAAGTTCATTAGGGGCTTTGTGGAAATTGTTAAGCCATTGAACACCATGCTTAAGCAAGATGCAAAGATCAACTATAAGCTTGAAGAAAAATGTGCATTTGAAGAAATAAAACAAGCAATTGTGGACGCTCCAATCCTTGTGAGCCTAGATTATACACAACACTTCTATATTTACTCATTTATGTCAAATCATTGTTGTGCTAGGATGTTGACTCAAAAAAAGGAGCAAGGGGGCAAGTGTCCGATAGATTTTATGTGTTCCCCTCTCAAAGAAACAAAATTAAAATATCCCAATGTTGAAAATAAGGATTATGCATTAGTATAGGTTGTTAAAACATTTTGACATTATATTTTAAGGAGTAAGGTGTTTGATATTTTCCCTAACCCAGCTATCAAGGTATTGTTAATGTAGAGAAAGTTGAGAGAATGTAGAGGAAAGTGGGTGATGATGTTGCAAGAGTTTGACTTGGAGATATAACCGATGAAATTAGTTTGAGGTTAGGATTTGACACACACCATGGTGTCGAATGATTTTCATGAAAAATTTGGGATTGGTCATGATTTAGGACCCTCAACCACACATCAAATCCTAAGAGTTGGGTATTATTGGCCCACGTTGTTTCACGATGTACACACATATTCATAATTGTCACACATGCCAGACTGCTACAAATAAAGAGAAGTATGTTTATATCCCATTACAACCAATTGTTGAGGTACAGTCATTCATGTAGTGGGGGATCAATTTTATTGGTATGATAAATCCACCTTCTTCTATATGCCACAGGTATATTCTAACTATGACTAATTATTGTTAAGTAATGTACTATATAGGTAATAATTAAATTTCTTGAAGAACACATTGTCACACATTTTGGATGTCCTATTGCTTTAGTTTTTGATAATGGGCTTTCATTTGCTTCTTTAAATTTTTTCGGTTGGGATTTTGATTATGGAATTGTGTTAAAGTTTGCATCCAATTACTATCCTAAAAGTGAATGGTTTAGCAGAGTCTACAGATATTTTTTTTGACTATCATTCACAAGCTATCAAATAAGAACCCTAAGGACTAGCACACCTAGCTAAGATTTTTCCTTTGGGCAGATCACACTCATCAGAAGGCTACCCTTGACACATCTTAATATCATTTGGTTTATGGCCAAGAGCCTATTTTTCCTATTCATCTGAAAATTCCTACTTTGTAGTTCATTAATGAATATTATGATGAGGGAGAAAGGTTGGAAGCCTATCTCACCCAAATCCTCCATTTTGAGGAAAAGAGAGATGAGGCTATTTAAAATTTTGTAAAACAACAAGGTTTCGTTAAATGTTGGTTCGACCAACAAGTTAGGGTCAAAGCATTTAGGATTTATGCTTTGGTTCTTTATTGGGATAAGGCACATGAAAAGAAAGGTGAGAATGGTAAATTTGATAAATTATGGCACAGTCCTTTCCAAATTTTTGAGATACTTAGGGAGAATGCATATCACTTGAAGACCCTAATAGGTGAAGATGTCCCACTTCTCGTCAATAGGGTATTATTTGAAGAATTATTTCTTGGCCTGAGTAGTCTCAGCTTAGCTTTTGTACATAGTTAGATTAGGTTGCTTTTACATCACGTTGTTCTCATTTTCCTTTTGTTTGGGCATAATTTTGGAACAATTGGGATCTCTTCTAGGAAGTGAGTATGGTGGCCTTTCTTTGATAAATCCTAATCATTTTCTTAGAAAATTATGGATGGATAGGTTGATTGCAGATCCTTTTGGATTTCTTTGTTTTGGTGTTTGCTAGACTTCGAGTTTCCATCATATGTTGAAACCTTGCATATTTCATGAACACATCTAACAAATTGTCTAGTATAAGGTGAAAAATCTTTATTTTTTTTCTTTAGCGCCACTATTATCCTCACCCTTGGTGTAGGCTTCATTTCTTATGGGTTGAATGTGAAAATAAATGAAAAGAAGGTGAATAAATAATTGAAAAATCATGGAAAAATAAATAAATTCAACTTTTAGGAGGATTTGAATATCTCTATTGAGGCTATAGACACCTAGTTGGAAATGGAACTATGTTTGAGAGGATGAAACTGATACTCTTGCTAGGGCTATAAACACTTATTAAGCAGCGAAGCTTTATCTAGGTTGATTTTGGAGTAGGATTATCTATGCAACCTTATGCCTGATGGTTCACTTCTCATTAGGGTACTTCCAAGGTAAAATTGAAAGATCATCACTCACACACATTGGTTTCTCCTGTGGTGAGATACTTTTGGTTTGGTTTGGCTCCCTAATTGTAAGCATCCAAGGGGATCTATTTTATCTAATATTTGAAACTCAAGATTCTAGGTTCTAGATCTTCATTTATCTCTAAAATTCTCTGGAGTATTTCCCCAATAGAGTCACCATTTGTTGTGCCTTTTTCACTCACACCCATGAAATGAGCACCCCTGTCTTTTTTCACTTGCATCAGTTTGGTTTTTCTTTGACTTTTTCTTTTTCCTGCTTTTCTTGGGTTGGCTTTTGAATTTCTTGGATCCTTAGTTTTTTTCTCTTGGAAATTTGGCAAGGTTTGATTCTTACAGGTTTTGTTGTGTGGGATTCCTCACAAATTATTGAATGCACCATTTTTGAATTTCCTTATGTAGAATTCACTTTACAGTAATTCATTTCATTAACGCCATTGAACCTCTAGCCTGTAATACCTATCAACCTGCACACATGCCATTCCTACAAGTATCTTGACCCACACACATTCCATTCCCACAATTCTCTTCATCTTGCACATATTCCATTCTTGCAAGTCTCTCTAGCCCATATTCTTTCCATCCATATGTCCCTCTGATTTTCACAAAGTGTTTTCTCGCATCCAAGAGAGGCTCATATTTTTGCATAAGGTTTTAGGGTTTCCATAAGTGTGGGACATGTTGTTAAAGACACATTTATTACGTCATATTTTTTGTCAGCTATAAATTAAGGGGCATTGAGTTCATTTTATCTCCTGGAATTTTAAAACTGTGGGCTCGCTTGTATTTGGACTATGCCATTTCAGCCTTGCAGTGATCATTCTATCACTGCCTTGCTATTAAATGAAGTATGTTCCCTCACTTGCTTGTGATTTCATGCAACTTGTGATTGAATAATTAAGTGGTTTTGTGCACTTTAAGTGGATTTTTGGGGGTTTAATATTGTTTCATGAATTCTTCGCAAAAAATTGCTAGACTCTAGGCATCATTTAGTCAATCTGTGGGGTTCTTGAGTCAGTTCACCAAGGTTTCTATGGTTTTAAATTTTTCAACATTCCCCTATTTTTGAAACCACATGTGAGTTTGCATCAAGAGATTTCCCATGCATAAGTTTTCACTTATGGATCCGCTCCCTCTAGTTTATGCACTATCCATCCTTGCAATGCATCAAATCCTACAAAGCATTAGCCTATAGGAATTTTTTTGTGGGATTACATCATAGAGGTCACCAATAGTACCTAATGCTTAAGCCTTACAAATTTTTAAATAAGGCTTACACTAAAAGAATTAAGTTTAAATTTTTGTGGAGTTTATTTGTAAAATTTTTGTGGCATAATTCCCTTGGTAGAATTTCATGCATTGAACACCCAAAATTTTACTTAGCATCATTTGGCTTTCACAAAGTCAATTTCTACAAACTTGAGTTAATTTATAATTAGAAACTAAGTATTTCACATTTTTCAAAAGTTTTCTATGGATTTTTTGTTGCGGGAATCCCATTACAGGATTCTGCAATGCAGGTTCCATGATGCAGGATTCTGCTTGTGGGAATCCATTTCATCGATGTCAACATCATCAATCCCCACATCTCCTCAATCCCTGCAAAAGGCAAAATCCCACAAATGGATGAAACAAGTTGCAAATTTATGATTTTAAAGATTCCATTCATGCATTTAATAATTTTAAGGTGATACTTTATGATTTAGATATGATTTGGATGATTCATGCAATATTTAATTACAATTTCTCCATATGATCAAAATTACTTATTACACGTTGTCTTTGTAAATTTTATGGAAAAAATTGAAAAAGATACCAAGATGAAGTTTGAGTTCCATGATATTGAATTTGTTTAAAAGATCTCCTCCACTTGGGATAATATATGAGATACAAATATTAGTCACATTGATATTGAGGAATTCAGGGAAAGAACTCTAAATTCCACTAAGATTGGTTTTTCCAGAAGAATTAAATGAAGCAAAATTACACATGCTACATGATTTTTTCCTTTGATTAGCCCTAAGTTAATCCAAATATGTTGAGAATACTACCACAAAGGCTACCATAAGAGTATTGGAGTTGAGGGGAGGGTGTTGGTAGATTTATTAGCTCCTTCAATAACTAGGGTGTTTAGAATCCCCTCATTCTCAAAAATAGAGGTTGTAAGATGAGAGTATATAACTAGCATATAAAAGATAAATATTGAGGGCTACTTACAAGTTGTCAACAATAATTGGATGGAGACACCTCAAGAAAGCATGGGAATGCCCAAGACACTATATAAGAACTTGACATTAATGAAGAATTCAATGAATTGATAACACTCATAAGAAAGATTGGAGGTTTGTCTCATGCTTCTAGCTTAGAAGAGTGGATGTACTATTTCATTGAGGAGATCTTGAGGGGAAGATCTAAATTTGACTAGGCTAAGGCCATTAGTGACAACCTGCATGAGCAGTTCTTAAACTAAAAAAGACATCAAAATTCTATATGACTTCATATTTCATCTATTTAATGGTGAAAAATTTCTAGTATAGAGATCTCACTTGCAAGGGTAATCTTGGAATGAGCCTGAATGACTATATAATATATGATTTCTACCCACAACTATAGTATTAGAATGTCAAAAACCATTATGAAAGAGTGAACAATGCATTCAATATGCATATTTTTAGAACAATGCAAGGAGATCTAGGTGCAAGAATGTCGTATTCAGTGTTTTCTAACAGATTGGAAACCTTGAGGTTTTACTTTAATTATATTGACTCTTTTCCCAAAAGGTGTGACCATTCCCAACAACTCTGGATAACTGCTCTCTTGAAAAATAAATCACCCTCTGAATTGAAGAGGTACAAATCCCTCTTATGATATCAATGAATTAGAAAGAACTAAAAATTAAACTGATGTGTGCTTTTGACAAGAAAGTAGTAAAGGTTGAAACTCAACACCAAAAAATGCAATAAAGAAATATTATAAACACTAGCACAAAGACAATCTTGCATAAGCCATTTTAATAATAATATATCAAACCAATACCATCTAAAAAAATGAATTTGATTACAAAGATAAATGCATACACATTCACACAAGAATAAGCATAAAAATACAAGAAAAATTAAATGCACAGATATATGAATCTCAAATTATCTCCATAAACTATATGCACATAGACAACTAGTGATTTCAACTTGCAAAATTTATTGAATTATATTCAAAGTATATGATACCAGGTTCTCTTGAGACTAAATAGAGAGAGTTTTTTGTTCTCAAATATAAATATAAATAAGTGGTTGATTAACCACTTCTTTCACCCATAACTACCCAAAAATAAAGAGTTTTTAAAAATAAAATAAAAAATTAAAATAACAACTGAAGAGTCACGATGGTGGCGCTTCATTTCTAGATTTCATTGTTGTGGCAAGCCTTTTTCACAAATCTTGGAAATCCTTTGCAACATGTGGAAGCTCCTTGTGTTGAGGAATAGTAAGGTTTCCCATCTATAATTTTTAGGCCATTTGGTTATCATGAGTAGTTTCGATTATTTAATCATATGCCCCTAAACAGGACTAGGTCTATCCTGCTGAACTTTCTTAAACGTTCGACATTAGAATATTGGGAGCTAAAGATCCCATCAACTATCCTTTTAAAATACTCCTTTAAGAATCTTCCATCTTCATCTCTATCACCTCCTTCCCAATTAGGTTGCAGAACTAATGTAGTAAGTAATATTCTTATGAACCTCCCCTATGATTACATTGCTTTCAGTCAACATCTTGTTAAGTTCTTGTAAACCCTGCTTAGTAACTTGGAGTTCCCACTCCATGCTTTTATTCAAAATTATGCAACAACTATCAAAAACATTGGGAATGATTTGTTTATTGCCCAACCTCTCCATTTCCGTACTCAACATTCCTTTGATTTCATTTAAGTACCGAGTCCATAATGCTTCTTTCTCGACAACAACTATATATTTTTCCATTTTAGTTCTCAAAGCATATGCTTTCTGATGAATCTTCAAAAATTCCAAAATGATCTTATTTCCTTTGTTTAATATGCCATTGCTCCATTCTTCAATAGCCTTTCCAAACACTTAAAATTTTCATTTTTCTTACCACCTCCTTTCCTGTCATTGACATTAGATCAAAGGATGATTTGGCCTACAAGATTGGTTGGGGAGTAAAATCAAAGACTAATTTTAAGCATTTAGTTAGAACCTTGTCTTGATTTTTCAATTTATATTTTCTCTTCTTGTCTTTATTAGTTCGCTTAAGCAATATTGTTGTTGATACCTAGAAATTGTGCATATCCCCATCTCTTGTGGAAGGTCCCAAGTTTATCCTAGCAACATAAAAATCACTTTCATTTGCTTGAGTGACCTTTTTTTGTGATGTGGGGTGGGAAAATTCCAGACACAGGTTCCCAATACTATCATCTTCCATAAAATTGGTGGTAGTCTTCAATATCCTAGAATTTGAAGTCCTCTGGAGCAGCTGACCCACCATATGTTGCTTTGGGAGATCTAATTGTATCACCTTTCTCTTTTTTGATAATGTATTTTCCAACAAAGTCAGAGTGGTAGGAACAATGGTAGCATAAGAACTAGAAGAATCAAACAAAGTCCTCTTTGTTGGAGGAGTGACATTTTGCACATCCTCTAGTGATGGAGGTGGAGTGTGCCCAATTCTCAAAGACTCATTCACTTCTTTGATAGGTGATGAGTGGAAAGATGAGGAAGAGGTACTGATTGTAATGTTACCTAAATATTCCCCCCCTCAATAACCTCTTTATCTTTATCCAATTGGGATAGATCAAGAATTTCCTCTCCACAAGTTTTTTTAAACAAATTATTTTTAAGAGGTTTATCATCACCATCCTTGAGCTCTTGATGATATCTGGTGTGAAGTTGACTGTAAATTCCTTGAAACTACAGGGGGTTGGTTGCTTCCTCATGTAGGTTGAGTATTGTGTGACCTAGTTTGAGGGTGTGGCTGCTTTGTTTTATTTTTAGCAACACACTCCTTTGTCCTTTGTAAAACATCTACCATTCTTGCCTCAATTGTTTTAGTTTCTTTGTTATTCCAATCTTTGGTAGCAATGGGTTGAGAAGATATATGTTCTATGCATATTGGATCCAACAAATATGATCCATCATCTTCAATGCCTTGGACATCCCAATCTAATCAAAATATGATTATCTATCTTAGGTAAAATTTCATCTAGCTTCTTCTTCTCACCTCGAATTCATCGAAACAATCAACCTAGTAATGTTCTAGGTGAGGCAGATGATAGAAACCAAGACCCAGTTTAAATTTATTTTTAATGTAATCTTTACTATCAAAGGGAAAATGTTCATTATAAAATTGTAGAGTATATTTAGATATTTCCCTTTTGATTTTCAAAGCATCCTACATAGAGATATAAGTGAAGGGGCCAAATCCTATAGGAAATTTAGCATTCACGCTATTGCATTCTTGGCATCTTTTGTTCACATCAACAAGCTATCTACAAACTTCAATCATTACAAACTTATTTGTTACATGCCTAGGGAGTTTTAGAGGAAAGCCACTTAAGCTGCCAACTCGAATGTAAGAGAACCTATGAAATTAAATGAAGTGGCTTATGTATATACCAATAAAATTCATGGCTTATGGAGTACGATTCATTTCAATTTTACCTTGTAATTCTTGAGTCATTCTCATGGTAAAGGCATCGGGAATCCTTCTGTGATGAAGGAAAATATTACCTAACTACAACTTGTCATAATATCTAAAAATTGACACCTCATCATGGGGAAGAATACTTGACCTCAAACCTGGATAGGGCCTAGTACTAGTGATGGCATAGATCAAATAAAAAGACATATGAAAGGACTTGTTAATTCTAAATAAAACAAGCAAGCCATGCATCCGATCATTGATAAGTTGTGCTCAATCCAAGAATTTATCCCCCTAAAGTACAATTTAGATGAATAAATACATCCAATCTTGAAATCCATGGGTGTCCTCATTTCCTCTCAGCTTGTGCAACAATATAACAATATTTGATATCTCATCAACAAAATGATTTATGTGTAAATTCCTCAGTAACTTGGATTTTCCTCTCTTGGGTTTAGCTAATCAATTCTTTGCCATTTCATTATGATAGAGACCCTTCTTAGCTAAGAATCCAATTTGTGAATTATTAAAGTTGAGGGCCGAGAAATTTTCCCTTTATGGAATCTTTAAACATGAGGCAAAATTAGTTCTTTGAATTTTAACCACCATCCTATTATCTTGAGTCCTAATTTCATGTCTCTTAGAATCATAATGTCTAATACATTCAATGAATAATTCAAGGAATTGATTTGCTATGGGGAATGTGGCTACTTCAATCAATTCATTGACAACAAATTTTTGTGTGATAGGCGAGGGATTTGGTTTGCTAAATTTTTCCCTGAAGATATCCAAATTCACTTTCCCTAACTTGGTATCCCCTATCTTTGGTATGGTGTAGGTTAGGCCAAAAATGTACTCCTAACATTGATATTTGTACCTCATTGTGACTAAAAACTTAGGGTTTGTGTATAATTGGACTAAGATAGATTGTAATACTGAAAATATTTTTATTCCAAACAATGATTAGAAATAGCTACTAAAACAAGCAAGAAAATGAATATGTCAAGAAGTTGTAAATTTTGAGAAACAATGTATGTGCCAGTGTTATCCCCTTCCTTTATATCTTCTAGTGTCGCAACTAAAAAAATTCTCTTCTTACTAGCTCAAATTTCCTTTTAATCCTCCATAATAAATGCATAAGTAGATGAGAAATTAATAATACCCGCTTTCCATGTTGGCATGTGTAACCTTTCAAGTCATCACTTCGTTATAACCACTTTTTAAAAATTTGAAAGGAAACAACTACATTATAAGCAAAATAAGCAGTTCATATAACTCTAACAAAGACCACATGAGTTCTATATGTAATCTGAAATACCACCAACACTTTAATAGCTTCTTTATAATATCTTTGAAACCTTCATTATCTTTGTGGTGATAAAAGAGAGATTTTTTCTAGCTTGATCGAAGACTGCCAAAGTTACATAAACTCGAAGAAATATCAAAATGACATAGGCACTGAACAAAGCGAGACTTACAAAAGTTCAAATAAAATTTATAAACACCACCATACGAAAAGAAAATACAATACTGGAAATTGACCATTGTGGTAGAAAATGAAGGGGTTTTAAAAACTCTGGCAGTAATCAACATGGTTATGATAACTGACTAAAATGTTGCCAACATAAGACTTAGCCAAAATATGGGTAGAAGACAAGTTTTTGAGGGATGAAAAAAAATATGGTAACAATTGGCTCTAATTGGGGATGAAGACTTCTCAGGATGAAGTAAGGAACCCAAAAGTTGATTACACATGACTAGTGCTTTATCCATTTGGTGAATGAGTTGGTACTAATAATTTTATCAAAAAATATCAAACTCATAAAAGAAACACACCAAAAATGAGATGACAACTTAAACTATGTACAAAGAAAGTCCCAAGGACACTCACATGTGGTAGAGCTTGAGGTCCTACCCATTATATGGAATGGGTAGAGGGGTATTATCAAGATAAGCCAAGCGGAAAGTGTTAGGACCACATTCTTGAGTTACTTTGAATGGACCCTTCTAGAGAGCATCAAAAATTTTATGTGCTAATTTTTGCTTACCAGACTGATTTGATTATATTCAGAGAAGCTATCCAACATGGAAATAATATTTGAATCAACTATTGTCTGAAGAATGTGGTCCATAATGGGAAGTAGGTAATTTTCCTTCAAGGATGAATGATTAATATTCTTGAAATCTACACATATCCTTATCTCACCATTTTTCTTATGAACTAGGAAAATATTGGCTACCAAAGTTGAGTGATGAATTGGGTATATTATTCTATCTTTAAGCATCTTGTCAATCTCCTTGAAAATTGCGTTAGTGATCTTAGGATTGTAATTCCTCTACTTTTGTGTGAAAGTAGTGATACCTTCATTCAAGGGTATGTGATGTTGAAACTTTCTACCCATTAAATTTTGAAGGTCATCATAACACCAAGTGAAGACCTCCTTGCATTTGATCAATAATGCTATCAATCTCTCCTTTTCTTCAAGATAACAACACTTCCCAATATAAACCAACTTAGGAGACTCAAAATACGTAATGTTCCCTACTTCATAGTTAAGTTTAACCCAAAATCTCAAGAAATTTGTGTGGGCATGACATTATTCGTGGAACTAGAATCGATGATGCAATTTATCAATCTAAATCCATTCACAAACAATGAAACATAGAAAGGATTTGGTTTATCTTCCATAGAGTATGATGAGGGTGTTAACCTGCCAGATGTTGCATTAGCTATTGGACCTTGAGAACTAATCATTTATTTATCTAAACTCACATGCGACTTAGAGTGACTTGGCCTAACATATTCAATTAATCTATCCAACTCCTTAGGGTTCATTCTCACGTATTCTACTTGTGAGATCTGCACTTTTGAATTTTTACAAAATTGAACAATATCAAAGGATCATGTAGATTTTTCCACAAAAAAAAAAACACTTGATGACTTGGAAGAATCTTCTGCAAATGTGTGTGATGCATTTTCACCTTTAGAAGTAGCGTTAGCTCTAGTAAGTAAGACTTTTGGGGAATTTTGAGTACCTTTTTTATTACTATATTGTTGACCTCGTGTAATAATGACATAGGTAGGATCATCTAGAGTGATGCAGATTTCTCATCCTCTATCATCATTAGGTTCATATTCAAGGTACCCATTTGGAAAGTCACCATACTGATTGGAAGAATTACCTTCCTTAGTAACATCTACAATGACTTCTTTCATGGTAGTCATCTGCATAAATATGTTCATTTCAGGGCACTCTGACCCATCATGGTTGAAGGAAAGGTGGAAAGCACAAATATTCTTCTTATTATCTTCAGGAAGGGCTTTTATTACCAGGCTTTGCTGAGTTGGAGGAAGAGGAAGAGTTTTATTTCCAGGTTGGAAATTTGTCTTCCTTGAGATGTCTTGATAAGGCTAGGTACTTTTAGGCAACTATCTCTTGAGAGCAATAATATCATTTTCCAACCTTTGGATCATGTGATCTAAAGAAGTAGATGCTTGGGACTTGTTCAAGTGTATTTCTTTCTTCTATTTACCAACCATAATAAATTCATCTTCTAGATCGATGGAGAATATTTGTGCAACTTCTAAAGTATTCACAAGCCTTCTCTTTAGGAGTAGATTGATATCTGGGTGATGTGCATTAATGGAAAATATTTTTTGCATATCTTTGATGGTCATTTTGCAACATCAATCCAATTTACTAGTCTATTAAATTTGGCTACAACTTCACTCATAGGCTCACTCACTTCCTTCTTCAATTATGTAACATGTGCTTTCAAGGAGAGGTCATCATCAATACTTTTATATCTACCTTCAAATTTGATTCTCATAGTAGCCCAATTATCAATAGAATCATGCAATAATTGATAGATTCATTGTGCCACAACATCCACTAGTGATTTCACAAATAACCTAACTGCTACATCCTCCTATTGTACTCCAAGTACACCACAGGTGGCAAAGAAAGTGCCAATATTTTCTTTTGGTGAGATCTTTCCATCATCACTAGATAGGTAAATTTTGTGGGAACCCTTAGGTAAATCATGTAGATTGTTCCTTAAACTCGATAGACCAATAGAGAATCCCAAGGAAAAGGTAGTTTATTGCCCATATTGCAAGGGAAATTTACTATTGAATTGCATAAGACAACTGAGAGGGGGGTGAATCCGTTGTATCAAATTACTTTACTTATAACCTTAATCAATTCCATTTCAACTCAATTTGTTATTAAGTGTAAACATAGAATGCAAATAATAGAAAGCAAACACCAGATACACCATATTTATGTGGAAAACTCAATAAGGGAAAAACCATAGTGAGGATTAGCTCACAATATAGTAGTAATGCAATACTGGATACAAAGGCTCACTACTAGAGGATTCACTTCCCAGATACAAAGGATCACAACCTAAAATAGGACTCACTATCCAGAAGGAGGCTCACTACCTATAAATAAAGAAAAGATAAATAAAGATCCAGCACAAAAGGTTCCACACATTCACAACTTGATCAGAAGATTACAAACACCATCAACTCACTACTTTCAGGAATCTAGCACATCAAAGTACTGCTGCTTTGATTCACTCTTACACACTCTACTTTTTTCACTTGTTCACACACTTCACTTCATTTTTCACACAATTTGTAACATCTTGACTTTATTTTATACTATCTTCAACCCTAGAAGCATTCTCCAGGGTTAGCTATACATCCTTCAATTTACAAATTCAAATTAGGTCAGCTACTCAAAACTCTTGTGGTGGATAAGAATGAGAGAGGAACATTTACACATTTAATTAGGACCTAAACAACATTTTGGATCAATCATATGCTTCCTTAATTCAATGAAAAATCTTTATGTAACATGTAGACACCAGGTCAACCAAACCTAATGAAAACACCAATGATCTTTTAAGTTCATGTATCTCCATAAGATGATCACACATGGATCACCCAACACACTTCAATAGACATTTTAACATCTCTTAGAGACCTTCAGATACATCCACAACTACTGCAATAATATTCATGCACAAGACATTCTTCAACAATCCAACCAGACCAAGCAACAACACACATGAGCTTTGGAGAAAGTCTTCTAGAGCACCAAATCACAAGCACATTTTCTAGAACACTGAGAACATCAACGTAAACCATCTTCTAGATATGAACCAAAACACTAGAAGGCTGCAAAGCAAAAACATTTCTCCAAATCCACAAATAAATAGTTCTGCCAAACTGGTTCACACACCGATGAACATATCTTTCACTCTCCATCAATTCAAAAGCTAAGACTTAAGATATATTATGTATTGAATCTCATGAAAAATACCATAGATCAACACAGGCATAGGATCAACATAGAAGAAATGAATAGCATATTATCAAAGCACACTCTGAACACACACACTACACATTCTTCATTAATTATTAATTTTCTCAAAAGCACTTGGCTCCATGTACTCTAAACACTTCTACAATCACACTGAACTGTGTTGAAATCAATGAAAACATTAATGATAACACCACAAAGCACATCCATACTTGCGACAATCTCCCCCTTTGTCATTGATGACAACACATGATGTGAAAAAACATCAAAGATAGCATACACATTCTCTTCGTTCTTCTACTATCCTCTCCTTACAAGACTCTCTCTCTCCCTTTTCAACTTTTTCACATGACTTTCTCTCCCCCTTTGACATCAATGGAAAATGAATGTTTTGCATGAAAAACACTTGCCTTATAAAGCTCTGATCACTCCCCCTTAGGAGTGCACCCACATCACATACTGCAACAATGAAACTCTCCACTCCCCCTAAGGAGTAGACCACAATCATCAGTCTAGACTAGAAAAGAATCTATGAATCTACTAGAATGATGCACCTCCATGTGCACCTAGTTCAAGGAAGGAGGGGCAGTAACCCCTAAATTCCCCCTAAGATACTCAAAAGTATCCTTCAGAAGGGCCTTAGTGAATATGTCAGAAATTTGTTCCTTGGTAGACACATATTCAAGTCTAACTTCATTCTTCAACACCTTCTTGCTCAAGAAATGATACCTAATAGATATATGCTTTGTCCTAGAATACATCACTAGATTCTTTGAAATGTTTATTGCAATTGTATTGTCACAAAAGATAGAGATAGTCTCATCACACATCACACCTATGTCCTTCAAAGTTTTCTTCATCTAAAGTACTTGTGTACAGTAGGATGCTACTGCAATATATTTAACTTTTGTAGTGGATAAAGAAACTGAATCATGTTTCTTACTCAACCATGAGACAAATCTTCCTCCAAGGAAGAATGAACCACCACTTATACTCTTCCGGTCATCTACACAACCAACCCAATCTACATCAGTGTAGGCATTCAATGTGAAATCACTATCCTTAGGCTACTATAGCCCATAATCTAGAGTTCCCTTAAGATATCTAAATATCCTCTTAATAGTTGTAACATGTGCCTCTTTAGGTTCTTCTTGAAATATTGCAACCAAACATATAATGTAATGTCTTGCCATGTAAACCCCATAGGACAACTACAACAAATACATAATAATTTTTTTTGAAAATAACAATTACACAAGGAAACATATAAACATTTATACAATATAGATGTAACATAAATCATTAACCTAATCCTATGGGGTACATGGTGCGTTACTTAAACGAACCCAAAAAAAATGATATGCGATACTAACTAAAGCGGAAGAAAGAAACGAGAATGAAACATGATAAAAGTACAACAAGAATAAGATATAAACTCATAAATATAAATTACATAATAATATATTCAACTTCAGAATTCAAAGTTACAAATGTGGAATATATTTCCACAGATACAACACAATATAGAATCAAAGTTACATTACAAGGATGCTTCCCTTATAACATTGGGAAGGGTAAAATCATAATACAAAAGTACAATAATGAAAGATAACTCTTCATAGGTACAATCTTCTCCATGCGAGCTCTGAGATCACTACAACTACATCCATGCCACGATCACAACTGGGGACCCAATGGGTGCATTGCACGTTTCCACCCGACCGTGTGAACCCAAAGGAACACCCCCCATGCAATGAGTCGATAAGAAAGAACCCTCAACCACAAACAAAAACATAAAGGACACATATCACAAGACTCAAGCCCACAGAACAACGTAAACATCGATAGTAAAGAAACAACTAACACAACTCTGAAGGCACAAGAAACAAGGGAAACAAAGGGGCACAATGGGAGAGTGTCATCACATGGCCTTCATGGATTCACCAGACTACCTAAAATCTAGGAGCTGCCTCCATCTATGGTTAACCAAACATCTTGTTTCAAGGTGTCGCCCCATAGGGTGACTCATGCAGAGCCATCTACCTTTCATGAACACAAGGTAGTGACCTTACCGACTAGGTCTTCCCACCCGTCCTTAGCCTTTGGGAGTGCTAACGACAGAGGTGAGGTGTATATTTTTATCTTGTTATGTGACAACTAACCCAATCCACCATTTAAATTAACTAGGTTTTCACTTAATTAAGGAAACTCTATCAAGGGTGACCACTTGTACACTAGCCCCAAGAAGAGCCACTCTCCCTTATGGTTTCCCTAAAACTAAACCCAAGAAACAGGTACCACAATGTTCAAACAAAAGAATCATAATCACAATAGGGTACCTCCCACAAATTCCCGCATGGTATCAACATGAACCAAATAAATGCAACCATAGAAAAACATTCACATTTTCCCTAACCTTTGGAGGTAATGCTAAATCCACACAAGACATACTAAAAATGTCACATTTAATTTAATAACACTACACCATTAACTACAAGGCATTTTAATAATAAATCATCTAAGTCACCATCAAATAACCATTTTCATCAATTTAAATCAAATTAAGGAAATTCACTAATATTTCTATTTTATCTAAAACAATATTCAATTTAATAAATATCTTCCTACATTTAAATAATTCACTAATTAAATACCTAAGTTAATAAACTTGCAAAAAAACTGATTTAAGAACAATAGTGACAATTCCATTATTTATTTAAACATAATAAAATATACTTTAAAAAATAAATTTAAGATACTAACTTAATTTATCTAAAACCAATTATGAATCATTTACTAAATTCAAATTTTTAACTATATTTTATTTTCTAATTTTAATTCTTTTCCACACAAAATATTCTAAATTCTGATTTTTTCCTAAGATTAAAAAATCTAATCTTTAATTTAAAAATGAGTTTCAAGATAAAAAATAGATTCAATTTATTAAATAACAAAGTTCAAAAATCTGATTATAATATTTATTTATTTTAAACAGCTTATTCTGATATTTCATAGTACAATTTGACTGGAAAATAAGGAAATCAAATTCCACAGTAATATTTAAAATACAATTATTTTTTGTCTCTTAATATAGACTAAATTAAAAAGTCATTTTCAAACAGATTTTAAAATAATAGTATTTTTCCTCATTTAAATATAAATTTTTCTAGAGAATAACTTATCTTTACTTTTCATTATTTGCTCACATTTCCTGTCTATACCCTATATGCATATATATATATATATATGTATTATTTTTAAATATATATATGTATATAAATACTAGAATAAAAATATATCCATTCATCTAATGCTGTTGAAGATCAAAACTCAGTAATAACAGAATATACCAATTCACAGAGTATATAAATACACATACATATTTACATATATACATATATATATTTACATATGTATACATATATATATTTACATATGTATATACATACATATATACATATATACATATATATGCATACATATATATATATAAAATTCTAGTCATTAATAATTTCAATAATAAACCTATCAATTTAAATGAAAGCATAACATATATATATTATATTTTAAGCAAATTTGAATGAAATCAAAAACCATATTATACAAAGTACGCAGGCCTTTAAAACATAGAGTTTCACAAAATGGGGGAGGGGCGTATGTACACAACCAAACCCCCTTCATTCCCCCCACACACATGAGAGTGGGGAGGCGGTGGAGGCTCTGCCTCCACATCGCCATCCCCATATGGGGGCGGCGGTGGGAGGTAGTGCCTCCCCCAACCTTCCCCATATGCAACAATAAACCTCCAAAACAAACAATGAAGGCTGCGAAAGTTAAAATATTTTCATTCCATTTTGCCGTATGACGCCCAACAAAAATTTGATAAGATATTCATAGTAAAAAATATATATATATTATCCATCATGATTAAATGAAAAGAACAAAATTAACACAGAATAAATTGGGCATAACCCCAATAATCAAAATCCCTCAGACAAAGAAAGATGAAATGGGGAAATAAGGAAACGAGAGGGTTTTCAAACGAGAGAGGTTTCTAGAGATTTAAAGCTGAGAAATGAGATCTTCCACAAGAATTTCCAAAATGAATTACAGAGAGGAAAAGGGAAATCTACAAACAGGTAATTAAAATTTTACAGAGAAAGAGGATTTTCCCACACACACACAGGAAACACATTTTCTTTCTTAAACAAAATTTCTTTTCTCCTTTCTTTTTAAAACCAAATTTACAGAGACCAAATTAAGAAATTTGAATTACCCGGAGTCCTACGCAAAGCTTGATTCAAGGACGACTTGTGCAATTCCAACCAGCTGAAATCTTTGAAAAAACTAGAGATTCAAACCCCAACAACAACAGATTCAACAACAAACCCAGTGCAAATCTAAAATTAAATCTTCTCCAATCGAATCGACAAAAAACCACATGAATCAACTAAAAAAAATTCAATAATTTTCGAGTTGCAGACATTTTTTCATTTTTTTCATTTTCTCCCTCTTGCTTTTTCTAGAAAAGCCAAATCAAAAGTTGTCATAAATTTTCTGGCAGCTTTCTCATGCAAAATCCACTTAACACCCAATTCTACCATTTTCCAATTTTGGAAGAAAATCTTCCATAATTAATTTATACAAAATATGCCCCTTTTAAATATTTTTCGATTTCATTTTAATAAATTCACTTTTGAAGAATAACAATTAATTAATAATAATTTTAAACCACATTTCTCTTAGTTATTATTTAAGTTTAAAATTTATTTTAATAAATCACCTCAATAAAATCAAATATAATAATGATTAAATTAACTTTATTCCTTTTAAAAATAATCCATAATAACTTCTCTAACTATAGTATTTATTTAAATGATTTAAATTAAAGGTTAGCTTCATATTTTAAAATAACAATAAAGTGCTAATGTACCCATAATTTTCCAAAGTATAAATATTATAAGCAACATTGAACATTTCATAAATTTAATATTTTGCACCATAGAATAACATTTTATTTAAATCATAAAGCACTAGACCAAGCCATAAACATACTTATAAAATTAAAGAAAGAAAATTATTAATTAACAACCATACTCACACGAACAAAGTACATGCACGACATGGAAAATCCCTAAACCAACCACTGACATAGGCGGGGGTACTTTCTTACCAACTCCCTAACCACTTCAACCATTGGGTATGTAGGATGCGCTTAGACCCAACAATGTGGGTGGAGTCAACATCTGGTACCTGCATTCTTGCATAACACAAAATGTCGAACAACATGTACATGTGCATATAACTCATAGTCAAACACATTGTGAAGGAGAGTTACGGTGAGGCAGGGTGCTCACGGCTGAGCGATGCCACCCCGTCTCCTTCACCCCAATCAAATACAGTAAATAGAATCTAGGAATCACGTCATCAAAATAACTCACAAAGTAACATCATCATAACATGAGTATCCCACACATAAGCCCAACTATTATAATAAAATAAGCATAACTGTCTGCCATGCCCAACACATGGTGGAAAAGATGTCAAACAGAGTATCAAATATGCATCAAAACATAACCAAAAATCACACTGAAGCAAACACACACACCAAAGCAGTATCAAATTATCAGAACATGAGAAGCACTACATACAACATGCATGATATCCGGTCTAGTAGAAGTAAGATAAAATAGTCCACCAATCATAGATCCGTACATGCTCTAATCAACTTTAGAAGATTCATCATCCTTACTTAGCTTACGTCCGATTACCATAGGGGTACATACCAATTTGGAGTCATCCATTCCAAACTTCTTCAACAATTCCTCAACATTTTTAGATTGTGAAATGAATATCCCTTTATCAATTTGATTCACTTGAAGACCAAGGAAGAAATTTAACTCACCAATCATAGACATCTCAAACTCTTTTTGCATCTCCTCTGCAAATTTATTACACATAATTTCATTTCCACCAAAGATAATATCATCCACATATACCACAACTATCAACATTTCATTTCTCTCAACTTTGAATTAGAGATTGTTTTCTATAGACTCTTTTTTGAATCCTTGCTATGTCAAGCATCTATCCAACCTTGCATACCATGCTCTAGGAGCTTGTTTCAATCCATAAAGTGCCTTTTTCAACTTGTAGACCATGCCTAGTTTATCTGATAGTTGGAATCCTTCTGGTTGTTCCATATATACTTCTTCAAATTCTCCATTTAGGAATGTAGACTTGACATCCATCTGGTAGACTTTGAAATCTTTATGAGCTGAAAATTCCAAGAACATCTAAATGGCCTCCATTCTTGCCACTGGTGCAAATATCTCTTCAAAATCTATTCCTTAAACCTATGAATAACCTTTGCATACAAGTCTTTCTTTATTTCTTACAACTTCACCATCTTCATTCAACTTATTCCTAAATACCTATTTTGAACCAATTACATTCTTGTTTGATGGTCTAGGGACTAGATCCCATGTCTGATTCTTCTCTATCTATTGCAATTCCTCTTTCATTTCTCTAACCTAACTCTCATATTTTCATGCCTCATTCACAACATTAGGTTCTATCTTATAAAGTAAACACAAGTTTACCTCAACCACTTTTCTTCTTGTCTTTCCACCTTCACTTATGTATCCAATTATCTATTTCTTAAAATGATTTATTTGTACATATTTAGGAGTCTTAGGTGCAGGTTCTGGAATCTCCTCTTAATCACTTTGTTCTTTCTCTTCCTTTTCTTCTTCTTGCACTTGCCCGAAGATAGGATCATCTAGTTCAACTTCAACTATTTCTACTGGTCTATACATAGCTTCATCAACTTTTACATTAGCACTTTCAACTATTTTCCTCAGTCATTTATTGAAGCATCTGTATACCTTGCTGTTATTTGAATATCCAAGAAAGATTTCTTCATCACATCTATCATCAAAGTTTCCAAGATTCTCATCATCTCTTTTAATGTAACATATACTTCCAAACACTTTAAAGTATTTTATAGTAGGAATCTTACCACTCCATAACTCATAAGGAGTAGTCATGCTATTACCTCTGATCTAAACTCCATTAAGAATGTAAAAATAAGTGTGGATTTCTTCTCTCCAATATAAATTAGGAACATTTTCATCTTTCATCATTGTCCTGGCAGCCTCTTGAATAGTTTGGTACTTCCTTTCAACAACTCCATTCTGATGGGGGTTCTAGGGGTAGAATAATGTCTCTTTATGCCATGTTCTTTACAAAATGCATTAAACTCACTAGAAGTGAATTATGCACATCTATCAGACCTTAAACATTTGATTCCCAAGTTTACCTCATTCTTTACTCTTGTCTTGAACACTTTGAATCTATAAAGAGCTTGAGCTTTCTCTCTAAGAAAAGTAACCAATGTCATCATAGAGTAATCATCAATCAAGAGCATAAAATACCTATCACCATTAAGGATTCCTATTCTTGTAGGATGTAACACGCTGCCACGCAACCCTAGAGGATGTTGTAAACAAATACTTAAACAAGCCATTTTTTTTTTTGTTTAAGTACAAAGAACATTTAAGTTCACTTCCCATTGCAAACATCCCCTAAGGTTATGCGATTGAGATAATAACAACCCACAAACAACATAAGTGAATCATAACATTCATTTACTTAACAATTAGAAACACATAAATTATGTAATGCCCCGCCACGCAACCCTAGAGGAAGTTTCAATTCACTAAACAAGCATACTAATTTTTTTTTTAAAAGAAGTGAATTAAACCCACATGTTCAACTAAATTGACAACATCCCCTAGGGTTACATAACTGAGATTACTTAAAACCCCATTAACATACATCATCTAAAAAAACATTGAAAGTAAATAACACAAGTAATAACATTCATCATCATAGAAAGATACGAGATAAGATAAAGCATTCATTACATAAATCAATTACAAAGATCAATTACAATCCTCATTCCTGGAATGAGTACAAATACATAAGTTTGATTATTACAAGGTCCACCTCATACACAAGAGGGGTAAAACAATATCATTACATTTTGAGATACAAAGTACAAGAATCCAAAAGTAAGACCAGAGAGATGTCCATCAAGAAGTCTCGCCACCGAGTACTGAAGATCAAGGGGACCCAATGGTTATGGTGCATGTTCCACCCAACCATGTGGTACCCGAAGGACCACCCCCCATGCTAGGAGATAGTAACCAAGTAACATGGACGAGAAACCTACCACTTCAAACCAAAGGCAGACTCATACTGATACACACTGACTCAACCACACATATGCACAATAAAGTCAAAACTCTAATCATGGTTACATTGCTTCCAGACATTAAATAATCAAGTGTGCTAAAGAAAACATACGCACAACATAACACGGTGTTATCCTAGACAGAGTGTCATCGCAAGGTTTGTCATGAGATATCCTCTGGGCATTCTTCATAGGCTCCGACACAAGTAATCCTGGTGACCTCAACCGAATCCCGACCCTCATGCTCACTCAAGCGGAATCAACTACCTCTCGTACAGACAAGATAGTTGATCTTGCCATTCCAAGCCTTCTCACTCACCCCAAGTCTAAACAAGCCCTTGTGCCTATGATTGAGGTTAATTTATCTTGATTAATGTGAAATGCATCCTAATCATCTAAGTAAATTATTTTAGTTATCACTTATTAAAAATACTTTTGAAGGTTACCTGGTTTACCTCTTTGGGCTCCGGCCCCTAACAAAAGCCACTCTTCTAATTGGATAACACACTACACAATCTAAACTCCAAGGGTTACTCAAGTGTTACAGAACTGAACCAACATGCTTTCTCCTATCCTAGGAGGCAACCACAAAGAAATCCACTTCAACACTAGGAGGACACTAAATACTGGTAACACTACCCAAGGAAAATCAAAACAATAATTTAACAAGGGAATGACCCACATTCACTGGAAGACTTTACAATCCAAAACTCAACAATCATTCACAAAATACTCATTAAAAGATACATCAATGAACTCATGCATTGGAAGTGAAAATACTACATTTGGTTATTCTAAAACCATGTTCCTAATCTAATGTTTCTCACAAAAGAAGAATTATTCTATTCTATACTTTACATTGAACAATAAAATTCTTCATCAAATACTTAGACTTCTCAACTGAATCAAATCATGAGAGTAATAAATTTAACTATAACTAGCTGTTTAGTTGGAGGATGCTTCTATGTTTAACAAGATATTTAACTATAATCTCCACAACAAAACATCATGCATAAAACTAATACTCGTTATTAAAAGAAAATGTCTCCCCTTCACATTTGATTCGATAAATCAACTATATAAAAAAAATTCTAATAAAGTTAAATGATTTAATATATAAAATTAATTAAATTCATAATATATATATATAATATTATATATATTTATATATATAATATTAAAAAAATACATATATAATATATATATATAAATAAATTAAATAAAATAAAAATTAAAACAAAATTAAAAAAAACGAATATAAAAAAAAATTCATAAACAAAAATAAATAAATAACAAACAAAAACATTAAACACTGGCAGATGTGACAGGGTACCCCGTACCCTGTCACTGTTCGCGTACCTTCGTACCCTCGCCAACTGTACAAAGAGTACAGCGGCCGGTAGACCATGGGGGCCGCAGTCCCATTGGATAGTGCGTCCCCCCCATGTGGGTGGCGCACTGCCCAGTGGGTATTGCATACCCACTGGTGCAAACAGGAAAGTGGGGGGCCGAATCCCCCACAAAATCAAATTTTTTAATAAATTTTTTTTTTTCAAAAGAACATTATTTCGTACGATACGTATGCAGGTCGCACGACGACAATTTCAAACGCCAAAAATAAAATGCATCACATAAAATATATATTTTATGTGTATCATATTTAAAAGTATGATACATATAATATATATTTACATTAATATATATATATTTTTTTTAATTCAGAATACTGGTGATATTGAAGGGAAAATTTTAAAATCAGAACAAACTTTGACAATAATAAAACCTTTCAAAACAAGGATTAAATTCTGAATACCAAATGAAACCCTTCCCTTTTCTTTGTGTTTTCAAATAATTTTAACACAAGAAGATTAATACATTGATCTAGGGTTTTTCCACAAATTTTCTAAAAGGGTTTGCATTTTAAAACAAATAAATCTGAATATCAAACTATTGCAGTTTAACCTAGGGTTTCAAGAAAAATCCCCCATTTACAAATCTCTTATCATTTAAACAAAATAGATTAAACTAGGAATAATAAAATAAAGAAATAAAAGAAAACCTGGTTATTTGCAGCCACCAAATTTCTTGATGCAGAATTTCCTTTGAACTCTTCACAATTTCTTTTCCACAATGCAAAGAATTTCCAGCAAGCTTTTATCCAATAGCTCCACCTTCTTCATAGAATCTTTTCTCTCCTTTCAATTTAATTCCTCAACCAGAAAATAATTCCCTAAACTTTCATCAAAATCTCTCCAACAATTTTCATGCCTGTCAAAAAAATGAAGGGAGAAGAATCCCCAAATTTTTCTACCCTAAATTTATAAAACAACATTTCCTCAAAATTTCTAAAATAACCTAATGTAACCCTAATTCACTTTCAAATGCAAAAATTGAATTTACAAGATAATTTCATTTTCCCTTTTTTGGAAGGCCCTAACTTTGACTTTAAAGTACAATTTCAATTTCTCATAATTCTCTTTTTGATTTAATTTAATTTTACAATTCAAATACACTTACTTAATTATTATTAAATTATCTAATAACTAAATTCAATCACTTGAGATTTAAATTTAATTAAATAAACAATTTAACTTTAATTAACTTACTTACATTATTTATTAATTAAATTTAATCCCTTGGGATTTAAATTTAATTAAATAAATACTTTAACTAAATTAACACACTTTCAATTATTTAATAATTAAATTCAATCCCTTGAGATTTAAATTTAATAAATTAAATAATTCAACTTTAATAAACCTACTTACAATTATTTAATAATTAAATTTAATCCCTTGAGATTTAAATTTAATTAAATAAATAATTTAAGTTTAATTTCAATAATCATTTTAAATATAACCAATGAGCATAACATTAAAATAATATAAAATAAACATTTCTTCTAGACAATGCAATTTTCAAAAGAACTATTTAAAGGATCCACACATTTCGAAACATTACATAACATCCAATAAGATACAACATGACTCAATCATCAGAACTGACGACACACTAAGGCTAGGGTGTAGACCTGACACATGTTACCAAGCTACTATCTCCCATTCAACTTAACCATTGGATTGACACGCTCAAACCTATGGAACCAGGTGGAGTCGATGTCATGTACCTGCAACCTGTAATCAAATAATCAACATAATATATGCAGTATATAATTCACACCGTGAAGAAGAAATCTCGGATTCGCAGGGCGCTCGCAAGCGAGTGATACGAATCCGTCTCCTTCACCAATACACTCATCAAAGACTGACACTAACGTCATAACAATATTCTCATAAATAATCACATGATAATTCTACTATCATCATTAATTCATCAAAGCATGTAAAATAAAATCAGATAATCACATCACATAGTAATAGTTGTCGCTCAAGAGTAGCGATCAAAACATCATAATAAAAACGTGTCCAGTATCAAAGTAGCTGCAATCCAAGCAAAGCATAAAACAACATGAAACGAGAAGCAAAGCGGAGAATTGTATTACAAATGACTTCTAGTACATCAAAGGGTCCCACAAATCTCGGAGCCAACTTTGATGATTTCCCAAATGAGATAGAGCTCTTATGAGGCTTAACCCTCAAAAAGACTTTATCTCCCGCAGAAAATTGTCTGAAAGTCTTGTTTCTATCAACATATTTTTTCTGTCTATCGGCTGCCTCCTTAAACCTACTCTTGATCAAATTCATTTGCTCATCCATTTCCTTGAGCATATCCGGACCAATGATGATCCTATCTTCCATCCTATCCCAACTAATGGGTGTGTGACACTTCCGTCCATAAAGTGCTTCAAAAGGTGTCATACCCAACGATGCATGGAATGAGTTGTAATAAAACTCAACCAATGGAAAATATTCTTCCCACTTGTACTGCTGATCCATGCAGTACATCCTCAGTAGATCCTCAACAACCTGATTGACCCTTTCTATTTGGCCATCAGTTTGTGGGTGATATGCATAACTAAAATTCAATTTAGTTCCTAAAGCTACATTCAGTGTTGTCCAAAACCTAGATGTCATCCTGGTATCCCTATCTGATATAATGGTCTCTGGTACACCATGCAATTGGAATCTCTTACACAAATTTCTTCATAAGTGTCAAAGATTCATCTTTCAGATTCCTAGGTATGAAATGTGAAACCTTCGTTAGCTTATCAACGACTACTAAGCTGGTATCATGCCTATTCCTGCTCAAAGGTAATCCTTGGATAAAATCCATATTGATTACTTGCCACTTATACTTAGGTATATCATGGGGATACAAAATTCTTGCTCGATGCACATGCTCAACCTTGACTTGCTGGCATTCCAAACATCTTGCCAGACACTCCATAACATCTTTCTTGAGCTTAGGCCAAAAATACAAAGTCTTCAACTCTGGTACCATCTTCGTAACTCCTGGATGCCCTGAATAAGGTGCATCATGTACTTCCTCTAGAATAAACCTCCTCAAGTCTCCACCCTTAGGGATATACATCCTTCCCTGATATCTCAAAATACCATCATACTCCATCACATATCCATCAAATCTATGATCTAAAGGATCTTCCTCTAAGGTTTGCTTGACCCTCTCATAATGCTCATCTGCTGGAAGATGATGCAACACTTGTTGTCTCAAATTTGACCTTGTGGTCAACATAGCAGAGAGATGTCTTCTCCTGCTAAGAGCATCTGCAACTCTATTTTCCTTTCCCTTGATATATTCAATACGAAAATCATACTCACTTAGGAACTCAAGCCACCTTCTCTGTCTTGCATTGAGGTTAGGTTGTGTAAAGATGTACTTAAGTCCTAAATGATCTGTCTTTAGTTCAAATGGTTTCCCTAGGAGGTAATGTCTCCACATCTATAATGCATGAACAATATCTGCAATGTGGCGCATAATTCAATTCATATTGTTTTAGTTTTCTGGACTCATGTGCAACCACTTTCCCTTCCCGCATCAACATAGCTCCTACACCTTCACCTAAAGCATCTGTAATCACTATGAAGTGCCCATTAGGATCTAGTATAGTCAAAACTGGTGCCGATGTCAACTTCTATTTTAGAAATTGAAATGCCTCCTCGCACTTCTTAGTCCACTCAAATTTCCTTCCCTTCTTCTGAAGAGAAGTAATAGGTGTTGCTATCCTGGAAAATCCTTCCACATATTTCTTGTAATACCCTGCAAGCCCCATGAAACTATGGACCTCAGTAACACTCTACAGTGTTGGCCATTCCACTATTGCTTCTATCTTCGCAGGATCAGTTGAGATTCCCTCAACAGATATGACATGACCCAAGTAGTGAACCTTCTTCTGAAAGAAAGTACACTTCAAAAAATTACCAAAAATCTTTCGATCTCTTAGTCGTTGCAAGACTATCCTCAAGTGCTTCTCATGCTCCTCTTCTGTCTTGGAGTAAATCAAAATATCATCTATGAATATAAGCACAAAATCATCTAAACAATCTCTAAAGATGTTGTTCATAAGATTCATGAATGCCGCTGGGGCATTCGTTAGACCAAAAGGTACCACTGTGAACTCGTAATGTCCATACCGAGTTTAGAAGGTTGTCTTTGGAATATCCTCCTCCTTTATCCTTAGTTGGTGGTAACCTGATCTAAGATCAATCTTAGAAAACACTGTGGCCCCTTTCATTTGATCAAATAGCTCATCTATCCTAGGTAAAGGATACCTATTCTTAATGGTAACCTTGTTCAACATTCTGTAATCAATACACAATCTCAAGGTTCCATCCTTCTTCTTCACGAAGATTACCGGTGCACCCCATGGAGATACACTTGGTCTAATAAATCCCTGCTTTAGTAACTCCTGCAATTGAACCTTCAGCTCATATAACTCGGTAGTAGTCATTCTGTATGGATCCTTGGATTGAGACTCAATTCCAGGTAAAAGTTCAATCGAGAAATCAAATTCTCTCTTTGGTGGTAACTCAGTAAGTTCTTCAGGAAAGATATCCAAGAACTCCTTGAGAACTGGATAGTTCTTTGGACTTTGTTGGACATTATCCAAGTCACTCACCAATATAGAAAATATGGAACATCCTTTCCAATGTGCTTTCTTTAGCTGCATGGCTGAGATATGTCTCAACTCAAGAGGCTCTTGAGATCCAAAAATCTCAACTGGATGTCCAAAATCATCAAGACAACTCACAATCTTATCCTCACAGTTCACTATAAATTTGTGCTCAGTTAACCAATTGATCCCTAGGATCACATCATATGACCCCAACGGTGCTACATATAGGTTAACTTGGGTTTGGAAATTAGGTAGCTCTAAATCACTGCAAGATAGACATGAATCTACCCTCTTCTCTGCTTGATTTCCATATTGAACCATCCATGCATGTGACATATAACCAAGTCTAATAGGTAACTTAGCAACTACTTTAGGATCAATAAAGAATTTAGTAGCTCCTGTATCTATCAAAATAGAATTGATTGACCAAAAAGCTTACTCATCATCTGAATAGGTGAAGCTTGAAAATCTGCTTGACGGTTGTCAATCGCTGCATGAATCTGGTGTTGCGGTGCTCACTGATCATTTCCTCCTCGCTGACCTCCTACACGTTGTGGGCAATTGGAGGCATAGTGATCTCCTCCACAATTATAACATCCACCTCGTGGCCCCAGATGACCACTTGACCTGTTCCTGGTATTGGAGAAGTTGGTGTTATTATTATTCAATTTCTTGTTTCCACCATAGCTTCCTTCTCCTCTTTCTTGAGAGTTTGTTCCTCTCTTTAGGTTCCTTATCTGCTAATTATTGTTACCCTTCTGGTTATTAGTGTTTTGGAACTTCCTGTTTCCAAATCTAGCTTTAGAATTCACATTCTTTTTGTAGTTTGCTACCTGTTGCAACTTATGTTCATGTTTTATGGCCTTCTCAAAGACCTCATCCATAGTCAATGGATTATGAATATCCACATCAGCTCCTATAGGTGGCCTCAGTCCAAGGATGAATTTTTGAATACAGAACCACTCATCCATCTGATACTGTGGTACGTACTTTAGGAGATTAGTGAATCTCTCCCAGTACTGAGTAACGGTCAAACCACCCTGTGTCAATTCTGAAACTCTGTCATTTTTCTATCAAAGAACAGCTGTGGAAGCCATCTCTTCTTGAAAAGTTGCAAAAGTACTTCCCATGTAGTCCCACCTAGTAATAGCTTCTTCTCAGTTTTCTCATTATCCCACCAAGTAGCAGCTTCTCCAGTAAGTTGATATGCATCCCAAACTGCCTTGGTCTCATTAGACATATTCCTGAGCTCAAAATACTTTTCCATTTCAATTACCCAAGCTTCAACTCCATCACCGATGGTCTTACCATCAAACTTGGGTGGGGCTACCATTTTCAAGTCTTTTGCCAACTCCCCTTCAATCCTAGCTTGAGGATTTGGTAGTTCTTCAACCCTTGAATTTTCATTACGGGGTTGCTCTTGATTTTGGAGAACTTCGTTCCAAGGGTTTTGTCCTTCTCTCACTCCTCGAACTTCTTGTTCGAGATTATCCATTCTAGTACCTTGTTGATTCAAAAGATTGAGAATCTGATCCAACCTGTCATTCTCATTACTTGCAGTAGCTCCTTTTCCTCTTGATCCCATTATGTATCAACAATTCCTGCATCAAGGAATGTTTCTTTAGCGTAATGGACAAAGGACCCTTAGTGTTCAAACCTAGGGCTCTGATACCAAATGTAAAGAGCGAAACTCTTTAATTCCAAATAATCTATAATTCCTTTAATAAATTCATTTCCATTCCATAAAATATTGAAACTTCATTCAATTAAATAAGTTTAATCCAAAAGATTCCAAACATCGACTTAAAGTCTACAATAAGATTCATAATACTTCCAATTGATTTCAAAT